>PVKA01020734.1:0-23288 GCA_004027165.1 Ctenomys sociabilis
CTCTCTCTCTCTTTCTTCTTCTTCTTCTTCTTCTTCTTCTTCTTCTTCTTCTTCTTCTTCTTCTTCTTCTTCTTCTTCTTCTTCTTCTTCTTCTTTCTTTTCTTCTTCTTCGGATTTGGAACAGGGTTTCACTATACAGCTTGTCCTCATAGTGATCCTCCTGTTTTCAGTCTCCCTATTGCCAGGATTGCAGGTGTGCACCTCTATGCAGTTGTCATGACTGGCTCAGTGCGTCCAAGGGCAGGGCTGGCATGGCATGCAGTGCCAGAATTCCAATCTCAGTTTTCATGTTTTCCTAAGTGGGTGACACTGAGCTATCTCGCTGAACTCATTTCTGATTAAAGTTGCAAACTTTCTGATTAAAGTTGCAAACTCTTCTTCTCAAGAAAGCTTCCTGCCATGCTGACTCCATCACACATGGAGTCCTTGCAGGAGCTGAGCCAGTGCTGGCACTTGGCCACTTAATCCCTTGCTTTTTGTGAGCAATATAATCCTCATTATTTCAATTTTATCTAGCTGCAGATGTTTCACTATGAAGAACAAACTAATAGACCAAAAGTTTAGAAAAGACTCAATTTAAAATTGATGCTAAATTCACTGACTCAAGCATCATTATTCATTAATGAATTAATTCCAAATGAAGGCCTGACTATTAATGCTCATGGGAAGATGACAGCTGAATAATTAACAGAAACTCCAGATAAGCTGATTGTGTAATGAAGGTACTTGCTAGAGCATATCTTTAATATACATCGGAGAAGTTCCCTAGTCTAAAAATCAATGCCTGACAGAAATTCCATCACACAGGAAGTCATTTTAGTATTAGCTTTCAGGGCTTTTAATGGACAGAATAATAATTTTGCTTGATAGCGATTTTGGACACTAAAACTTTGTGATCTGACAGAATGAGAATCTCAGGGCCTGCAAGCATATCAATAAGTGCACATCATCAGCATACTTCATAAGCAAGAAGATGTGTATGACCTGGATGATCTTTCCATATGGCTTCTTGAATTGACATGGCATCAAAATGAAGAAGTAGGATTTGGGTGGGAAATACCCCTTCTAGTATTTTGCTTATTTTCTCTAATGCTTTCTGACATACTCATTTTATTTATGACCTTTGTTTCAAAGAAAATTTGCATTTCCCCTTCCAAAAATTAGCTCTTCCATCAAACCACTAGATCGAAAAGTTAGAGCAACACTTAAGACCAATGATCTGAAAAAAACCTTTGGACAGAATATGAATATAACTTAGGAATGTACCGGGGAGACTCTGACACCAGCAAGGAAGACACTGGTGAGGAAGGAGGAAGACCACATTTCTGGTCGTATAAAGTTTTGCTTAGGATTGGACAGATTTCAGGTAGTGTGTGAGTGGCACCTGGAGGAGAGATTCTAGATGTTGTTCATGATTTCAAAGGACTTGTGTGGGGCGAATAGGGTATAAACACCGAGAGTGGGATGGGGCCAGTGAACATTGTTAACTTGTGCACAGGTGAGAATGACATTGATGCCTCCCTAGAGATGGTTTCTAAGCAACTAACTAAGGATGTGTTGCTTGAAGTGGAACAGAAATATACAGTTGAAGAAAGAGGCTGAGAAATTAAAACTGTTGGAGAAGGAAAGGAACAACTATCCAAGAACATTCACAGTGAAGGATTTAAGCTGAAACTTTTAAAGATCTTAGCACTCTCCTTAAGAAGTCTTTAAACATGGGACCCAAATCCAAAATACTCTCATCAGTTCAAGAAATATTCTTACTGCATTATTAGCTGAAAAGCACCATTTTGGTTTCTGTCTTGTATTCTCAGTAGCTTCACTGAAGATAATGATGCAATGTATGTTAACTATTGCTATTCTTACTATCTTATGAAATCTTACTTTTAATAAAATAAAAAACATATGTGTGAAGAAAAAGATAAATGAACCAAACAAACCATCTTGAACAAATCTTTTTCAGCAATAATTTGTTTTCCATATTTAGAGAGAGTGTTCATTTCTGAATTATATTTATTTCTTTTGTTTGTTTATTTATTCATTTTGGCAGAACAAAGGATTGAACTCAGGTCCTTGAGCTTGAGTTCAAGGGAACTCACATATATATATATATATATATATATATATATATATATATATATATATATATATATATATATATATATATGAAAGCCCTTATTCCACTGAGCCAACTCTCTGGCCCCATGTTTTCTCCTATGTACTATGTATTTTTGGAACTACTGCACATGGGTTTGATTTCTTCTCAAGATTGTTTGCTATTAGCATCTGGTCAAACTACAGATGTAGTCCTGATTATTCTGTTGGAGATTTTTTAGGATTTTGTACAGAATATGAATATGAAGAATATGGCATCTTCAGACAGGTAGTTAAGCATCCTCCTTTCTCGTGTTTTTGCTTGGCTAAGACTTGCAGGACAGAATTGGATAGAAATGCTTAGGAGAGGATATCCCTGTCTTGTTCTTGACCAAACTTCATCCAAATCCCACCATTTTCTATTCATGAGTTTAACATATATATGGTCTTCATTGAATTGAAACACATTCCTTCTACAGTTAATTTGGTGAGAGACTTATTGTACAAAAGATATTGTATCAGTGTAATATACATTAGTGTGATATGTGACTTTTGTCTTTCATCAAGGTAATGCAATATATCACTTTTCTCAATGTGCATATATTTAGCCATCCTTGCCTGCTAGAGAAAATATTCTCCTTGCTCATAGAGCAAAGATAATTTCATATACGAATTTTCCAACGTTCTTCCTGTTACCAGTCTGTGTTTTTATACCATTCTGTTTGAACGAGAGATATAATATAACTTTTAAATTTTTTCAGGCTTCTATTGTAGTCTAATGTGTTTTAACTTGGAGAACATTCTATATGTACTTGAGAAAAGTATTTAGTCTCTTGCTGTAGGAAGTTATATTCCTTTGGTGTCTGATCTATTTTCCTAATGTGTAGGCCCCATTTTAATATTTCCCTATTCATTTCCTATCTGGATATTCTGTATGTTGTTTTAAGCATAGTATTAAAGTACCCTATGGCTATCATACAGCTTTTCTCTCTAGTTAGACCTATTCATATTTCCTTATATATGTATTATGTTTGAAATCTAGGTGCATGTGTAGTTGGAGTTAGTATATAATTTTTCTGAACTGAGCAATTTTGCTATAAAATGACCTTTTCTTCTTCATAATTTTTGACTTATAGTTTATTTCATAAATATATAGCTATTCTTCTTTTACTTTGGTTTCCATTTACATAGAATGTCTTATTTACTTTTATTGTCATTCTCTGTATTGTCTTGGAGATTAAGTGTCCTGCAGAAAGGACATAAACAGTTCTACTTTATTCAACCACTTTACATTTCTTTGTTACACAATCTAATCTACTTACGTTCAAAGTAGTTATTGATAAATAAGGACTACTGCAATTTTATTAATGGTTTTGATGTCTTGTAGCTCCTTTATTAATTTTTCTTGCTTTCTTTGTGCTTAAGTGATTTTTTCTCTAATGGTATGTTTTGACCCCTTGCTTATTTTTTGTCTTTTTCAGGGATTTTATTTTGTGATTGCTATGAGGATGAAAACCTGTTGCTTCTAGCTGTTAACAACTTAACCCTGTTAACACAGAAAAATCTTAAAACCCTAGAACTTTACTCCACAAATTGAACTTTTGATGTCATCACCTCTAAAGCATGTTACCTAGATATTTACTGTGGGTAGCATATTTATACTTTGTAAGAGTTTTATCTTCTTTCATTCACACTAAAGTTGCAAGTTGCTTGCATACCAGAATTAAAGAATGACAGTAGCCTGGATTTGACTGTGCCATTCTCTGAATAAACTACAGTTTCATATATTGTTGAGTTGCTAATTATTGCCTTTTTCCTTTAGTGTTAACAGCACTTCTTATATTAGTGCTGATACACTTTCTCAACACTATCTTGGTGTATCTTTCCTTCTACAAGTTAGCTTCACTGAATACAGTATTATTGCCTGCCAGTTTTATTCTGATCCTCTTGAATATGTCCTTTCACTCTTTTTCAGTCTTTCAGTTTTGTGCTAAGAAATGTGATGCTTCAGAGCCTGGGGAGATGGATTAGTAGAATAAATGCTTGCCTGACAAGAGCAGGGTCCTGAGTTCAATACTCAGTACCACAAAAACAAACAAACAAACAAACAAACAAACAAACAAAAAAAAAAAATATATATATATATATATATATATATATCAGCACCTTCATATATGCTTTTTTCTTGCACTGTAAATATCTTTTCATCTTTGATTTTTCTTTTTTGTAGGAAAAAATGATTACATGCCTTGAGATAATCACATTTGGATTCCCTATCTCTGAAGATTTCTGAACTTCTTGTACTGATATTTATAGCTTTTATTTTCCTCAGACTTGTAAAATTTTTATAACATTTCTTTAAATTCACTGTTTTAATTTGTCTTTCAATCAACTGTTCTACTAATTTGTCTTTCTCTTGTACTTCTTGAATTTCTATCTTTTAAGCATTTCTTTCATTAACATTCTATAAATTTCATAGAGTTTCTGCATTTCTGTTTAATTTTTCCTTTTCTGACCATGTATTTTGAAATAACATGTTGGTCCCACAAATTATTTTTTCTTCTTCATTGATTCTGTTCTTAATGCTTTTAAGTTCCTTTTGAGTTTCCTTGGTTATATGTTTCAGCCCCAGGACTTTTGTTTGGTTATCTTTTTAGAAGAATTTCAATTTCCTTATTCTATTTCTACTTTTGGGTACTTATTTTCTCCTAATTTTATTGAACAGAATTTTTGTACTTTCTTGCAATTCAGTGAGCTTGCTTAAAGCAGTTACTTCAAGAGGCCCCTACATGTCCATTTCTGTAGGGTTGATCACTCATGTTCTGCTTTTTCCCCCATGCTAAGATTGTAGTTCCCATTTTATGCTTGACTTTATGGACGTTTCCTGATTATTTTAATTTATTCAACTATTCTAGATTTTGTTAGGGGCAATCTCCTGGGAATCTACACACAGTTCTCAGTATAAGAAATCTATAAGCAGAGAGAGTCTTCTAGTTTAGAACATGAAAGGCAAACTCAGATAATTTATCTTGCTTTTGTCAATTCCATTTTGAAAAATATCGAATATCCTGAAATATGTATATTTAAGATAATTTTCTGACTATTGAATAAGAGCAGTACAAATAATATTTAAATCCTCATTGTCATAAAACCATCAAAGTCTGATCCTATGTGAAATGCCAAGTACAACAAAAAAGGAGATAGGATTTAGTCCACTCTATATAGTGGACTTCAGTGTACTCTGAAACAAGGACTTGAAATACTGATGTTTGATATATCCAATACTTTTGTATCCCTCTTATCCAAAGTACAAATTAATGCAATCAATATGAAGTAGTAGGTGTCTTCTCAAAGCATAAAAACAGCCGGGCGTGGTGGCACAGGCCTGTAATCCCAGCACTAGGGAGGCTGAGGCAGGAGGATTGTTGTGAGTTTGAGACCAGCCTGAGCTACAAAGTGAGCTTAAGGCCAGCCTGAACTGCACAATGAGACCCTGTCTCAAAAAGACAAAAAAAAAAAAAAAAAAAAAAAAAAAAAAAAAGCATAAAAACATCCTACCCCAGTGATATGTGCATACCTGTGTTTAGAGACACGATTTATAATAGGTAACTCTTGGAAACAACCAGTGGATGACAGATAATGTGACATTTATGTGCAGTGGCTGACTCTTCCACAAACAAGGATGGGCTTGAATTGTTTGTAGGAAAATTAATGCATCTTAAGGGAATGTTGAGTGAAATAAATCAACACAAACTTAAATATCACATGGTTTCTTTTATAAGAAAAAATTAACAGGTAAATAAGTATTAAATAAAAGGCACAATATGAAAACAGAGAAAGAAAAAAATGTTAGTATAATCTGGTGTAATCAATATATCTAGAAGTATATGTTTCTTGGTTGAAATTTTCTTTTGTGTTTTGTATCTTTTGTGGCATAGTGGCCTCCTTGCCATTAATTTGTAAATGATTAACTTTACCAAGAATTATAAGATTAATGAATCATTCTGATGCTGGTAAAACAAAAGGCAGTTGTAAGGAAGAGGAAAAATAATTGAGAGTGTCATATGTATTACACTATTAGAGCACTAATTGCTTCACATGATTTTAATAATCATGTGCTGTAAACACATGCTAATAAAAGGTAAAATAAGAGTGAAAAACAAAAAAGCAATAATTCTTTTCATCAGTAAGGACACTTTCTAAATGCTGGTCTAAAGTCTTTTTCTTAAGATTAAGTAAGAAATTTGTCCTGTGAATGCTTGCATCATAGTTTTATAGGAAGGCATTTCAATTTATTATAGGAAACTTATTCCAAAGCCCTTATCTATGCAAAAAAATTTTAAACATAAAAAATTTCAGCTGGTAAGTTAAGCAAACAGACAAATTGATTCTGAATAAATAGAGGGACTGTTTACTGCTATTATATCTTTACTTACATAAATGTAAAAAAAAATCAGTTTTCAAGACAGTGGCCTTTTGCTCAAAGTTGCTGGCAGGGCAAAGTAAAAAATATAGGGTCTTCTCTTGTCATAGAAAATATGTAAAAATTATTATGTTTTAGATATTCTGGAAACTGTAGTATTTCAGTATGTGTGTGTGTGTGAGAGAGAGAGAGAACAAGAGAGAATTGATAGGTGATGATGACTGATTTCAGGTTAAATTTCTTTTTTATGTTTCATGACAAACAAAATAGCAGTAAAATATTTATTTAAAATATGCTCCATTGCAATGTGGGGTCACTATCTGAACATAAAATATAAAACAAACTACATTACTGTTGATCTTGAAATACCCATGATGAAATGAAATATGATTCATGTGGTAAAATTCAATTTCAGATCTAGTAAATGAAATAAGGTCCCAAATTGCTTTACTGTATTATCTAATTGTCACATACAGCTTAAAGTGGTAAAGCAGAGAGCTTCATTTAGCTGGATGAACAAAACAATTTAATTAAGAAATTCCTCAGTATGATAATAGGAAGAAATATAGATACAAAGTTGTAATTAGCCTGAAAATAGAGGTCATTTTAAAGAATAATTGCAGCGTGATTAATGCTAAAATATATCTAAAGTTCATGTCTGAATAAACAGAACTTGTTAAGTCTCCAATCTACTTTGAGAACTAGAAAATGACATAAGTATGCATGGACACTCTGTGGCTATGTTTTCCCTGTACTGTAAACAAACCAAAGCTTTCCCTCTTTGTTAATTTATTTTCTGGCTTATGTGTATGTGATTTAAAAAAAAAATATCAGAATAAAACTCTCTGCAGTTTTCTTTTGTATTTGTCTGAAGAAATAAACCTCTTGTATGAAGAGGTGTAGCCTCTCCGTCAGTGCCACGGGAGTCACTGCTGCAGGCCGGCAAATCATCCGTGTGGGCAGACATCTGCCTACTCCCCTCTGCAAGCTCCCAACTGAGGCTGAGCGAGGGGAGCCTCTGTCTTCCTGTTTTATCTCTCACAAAAGTTGACCAGAGTGTGGGTGTGGCTGCAGGCTGCTCAGTGTAGAGCAGGTAGTTGCACCTCTTCTTCATTTGGGTTTGAATCTCAAGTCAGGGAAATCCACTTTGCCATGGCATAATAAATAAATAAATTATTGGATGTTTTGATGACTTGCTGTGTGTGTATGTGTGTGTGTGTGTGTGTGTGTGTGTGTGTGTGTACATAGTGTATGTACGTGGTCACTTTTGCTCCTGCTTGGAACTATAAAAACAATAAAGATCGCTTCATAAACAAAATTTATGTTGTCATAAAGGGGAAAAGTAATACTTAAATCAATTGGAATAGCTAATATGCAAATAAATCTGATGCTGTTTAGGCTTAGTTTTATTTTAAACAATGGAAATTAATTGATTATTCAATTTAGCATTTTTTAATTTATTGTGGCAAATGCTAAGGACTCTTTGTTAGCTAGCTTTCTGTTATTGTGACAAAATTTTAGGAGCAATTAGCTTAAAGCAGAACAGATTTATGTCTGAGGACAGTTTCCAAAGTGTCAGTCCCTGGCCTCTTGGCTCTGTTGTCTCTGGCCCAGCGGTGGCAGAACTAGAAAAGCAATTGCAGTGAAGCGAAGCAGGGATGTGAGTTAGTGCAGACTGGAAGCCACGGAGAGCAAGAGGAGGGCAAGTGACAGATCCCCTGTCAAGGATGGGCTTGCAGTGGCCTCCTTTGCCCCAGGGAACCCTCATTCTTCAACTTTTCACAATTGTTAGTTGTACTTTATGCATGAATTCATCAGTGGTTTAACCCAGTGAAGAGTGAGGGCCTCATGATGAAATAGCCCTCAGAGGTCTTATTTTTGAACTTTGCTGAATTTGGGACAAACAATTCCACAAATGCTTCATTACAGGGAATTCCAGGTGGAAAATATAACAATATTCAGTATCACATTCTTATTATGGGTATTAGTTTTGTATATTTTATATTACAGAAAAAAATTATTTTGTGTGTGTGTGTGTATTTTAGGGAAGGGTCTACAGGGTGTTCAGGGTCTCACTACTAGAATGGTCTCACCTGTTTATAGCATCCCAAAAGCTAGGATTACAGGTGCAGGCTGTCACACCCAGTCTCAATTGCCGGCTTAGAGTGCCCCTGGGGTGGGACAGGTACAGGAGTCCCTGGAGTTGAAATCCTAGCCCCTACATCTGTTTTCAGGCACTTTAATCAATTGAGTTATTTGGCTGAGCCTTAGAAAAACTTCTTTTAGTAGAAAACTATGCATGGAACTTTCCTTTTTAAAAAGGGATGTAATACTAGCCTAGCCATACATATACAGAGCTAATTTTTCCAATGATAATAAAGTTAGGGATCCTATCTGATGATATCAAGTGAGTATTTGGTAAATCTTCTCAAAATATGTAGTTTTCTCTGCTATTGTAACAGCTTTTGTTGTTGAAGGGAAGTATGACAAAATACTTTTGTTTAAGTAGATGAGACCAAATGTGAAGTTGTAGAGAAAAGAGAAATGGATAACGTTGCAATAGGCTGTCAACTCTAAATTTATGTTCCTATTATTCATGGTATGATATCACACTTATATGTCTCTGGAGAAAATATTTTACCTTTGTTGTCTCAGTTTCTTTATCTACAATGTGAGTAATTATGTTCCCTATTTGCTTGCAGCATGTGATATTTACATATGTTATCTTAATAAAACATTTCCATGTTAGGGCCAAATCTTCAAAGAGTCCATTGACATACTTAGCTCCAAAAAGTGAGAGTTAAAAAAAAATCATGTAACTTTCTCTCTCACCTTACTGACCACTTAACTGTTGTTAGCTGTAAGAAAATAATCTATAATATTCATTTTTGTTAGTTATATGACAAGAGAGGACTCATTAATTTTAGTACTACAGAAAGGTGGAAAAACTGAAAACAAGCAGGCAGGTGGTAAACTTTAATTGATTTGTGTGTTGGAGTAATAGTGTGGGACACATGAGAAGGGGGTGCCTGAGCTGCACACCTCCTCGCATCTCTGTCCCCTGGTAACCTATTCTTCTCTCTTGGTGAGCAGAACCTGTGCCTTAGTTATAAACAGGACCACACAGCGGTATTTGAATGTCTTCCATGATTGCATTGAGCACTACTATCGTTTTCGTCTTGCCAGCAGATGCTCTCCTTTGGGAGCTTTGATGAAGGCAGCTGTCTTGTTGTGAACTTGCCTATGAAGCCAAGGAACTGGGCTATGGGGCCCTGTGCCAAGGAAAGGAGAGAATCTGGACAAAAGCCAGAAAGGCACTGAAACCCACTGTCTCGCAGCCAGCAAGAAAATTAATCCTCCTAATATGATATAAATGAAGCTAGGAATCAGATCCTGCCCTGGTCTAGTCAATAGACCACAGTTTACCCAACCCATTGGTTCCTGCCTCTAAAGGTACCTTCAGCAGAAAATGCACTTAGGTAATGTGAACTGCAGATCCACAGAAATCTGAGGTAATAAAGACATGTTTTAAGTAATTATAGGTTGTGGAAATCCGTTATCAACAGCATTAAGGAAAGCCATTTATATTCAAATCCTTTCTCACTTGGTGAAAAAAAGAAGGGAGCAAATCTAGGAAGACAGGAAATGAAAGAAAGAAGGGCCAGGGAGATAGCTCAGGGGCTTAAGAACCTGCCTAGCAAGCACAAGGCCCTGAGTTCAATCCCTGATTAAAAAAAAGAAAGAGGAAATAAAAGAGGGAGAGAAAGAATGGTTATGTATTTAGTTAAATTTAGTATCTTTTAAAGCTTTTAAACTGCCTGACTCCAAGTGCAATTTTACAGTGTTAAATACTGAAATTCAAGTGCTTACGTATTTGTTTTTGCACCTGTGTCTCACAGAAGGAATAAGTATGTTAGAGTTCACAAAAGTATATGTTAACTATGAGATGCAAGGTAAATATTTTCCCAAACCTATTGCCAGGTAAATTCTTATATGCTTAGTATGTCTCTTTAATACGTTTCTACCTTCTACTTTATCTTAAAACATGGGTCTCTACTTTTAGAATACTTTCAAATATCATAGGCACAAACATTTGACTCTATCACAAAGCCTTTTTCATTTTGTTCTATTTGTTATTATTTGATTCTCTCTTATAATGAACATTCTGCCTGTTTATTCAAAGTAGGACATAAAGTGTTTTGCAAATAACACTGAATCCTGGAAATGCAAATACAAAGAAAAATTCGTTGAAAGAAAAGCAGACTACTTAGACTTGTTCAAGTATAATCAAAGTGAAGATGCTCCTATGTAGTGCCAAGAAAGTTAAAAAAAATAATGTATTATTTAGTGAATAAGAAATACAGGCTTTGATGCAATACAATCTTAGCAAAATTGCTTCAGACATGGCTATATGGAAGTAATGGATTTTGAAAGAATGCAATCACAGCAAAGGACATACAGGCTTCTGGGAAGAAAGTAATTTTATGAATAGCCACACCAATTTTATTAATATTGAAAGTTTTAAGCAGAAATAATGAATTTTATATACATAGGTGAGATTTTAAGCATTTTCCTTAATTATAATCAAATAATTATGGTCAGAATTCTATATCCTTACCACTCAAACCATGACTGTGAAACTTTTAATTTTGAGTATGTAAACTCCATTCTATTATTGGTAATAAACTTTAAATTTTAGGAAAAAAAATTAGGATTCTTATGCTAGTTCCTAACTGGTCCATGTAGACAATTGTCTATTTTGTAAGAAGAAATATATATTTCAGTAAAAATATGTAGTGTTAAATAACTATTTTTGGCCATCACTGCATTCTTCTGAGCCTGGCCACCTGTACTCAGCTTGAAGATTGCTGGGGATACCTACCCCCATCCCAGCACTACCATCTCTGGAGTTCTTCCGAGTCCTGACCACTTGCTTTCACTTGGAAAACTGCCACAGGGACCTGATGGGCCTTGTGTTGCCCTGCCTTACCCTCACTGGAGCTCCTCTGAGTACCAGCTGGCATCCTCACCCAGAAGACTGCGCTGAGGGAACTGGTGGGCCTTTCCTGACCTCTCCTCTGCCTTTGCCAGGGCTTCACTGAGCCCAGGCCACTCATTATCATCCAGGAAAACTGCTGCGACCTGAAACCAGGTGTCCAGAAGACTGCCACAAGGACCTGCACGAGCCTAGGTGAGCTGGCTCCTGTGTTGACCAACATCAAGAGAGCCTTGCAGAAATTTGCTCTGCTGTCATACCTGGATCTTTCTTGAACTACAGCTTGTCTCTAACTCCACTGAAGTGAAAGCCACATTGAACCTCTTACAGCAGAAGCTTTGGTGAACCTACCCTGCTCTCCATATCTCCTAAGAGTCTTGCTCACCCATACACCACACTACTACCATCACTGAAGTGTCAGGGAAAACAATGGGCAATTCAAACATGACAAAACACAGGAAGAAAAGATAACCTCAGAACTCTAGCACACCCAAAACAAGGTTAAGAGATAACGTCAGAGAAGAACTTGGGAGTCACATACCTGATATTTCTAAGATGATAGCAAATAAAGTAAAGAAACAAGTCCACTAAGTTATGAAGGAAATCACATCAAAATAATCTCCCATGTAAAAAGAGAAAAGAAGGGCTGGCCAACTAGCACAGTGCATTAAGGCTCCTGCAAACACACATGGGTCGTGGGTTCCATCCCGGGGCCTGCGGTGCCAGCCCTGCTCCTGGGTTGCCCTGAAACCACAATTGAAACTGGGTGTGGTGGCACATTCCTTTAATCCCAGCTCTTTACAGCCTTGGGAGACTGTAAATAGGCAGATCATTAAGAGTCCAATCTCGTAGTGAGACCCTGAATATCATGTAGACCCTTCCCTAAAATACAAAAGAAAGAAAGAAAGAAAGAGAGAAAGAAAGAAAGAAAGAAAGAAAGAAAGAAAGAAAGAAAGAAAGAAAGAAGAGAAAAGAAAAGAAAAAGAGAGAGAGAGAGAAATGACAATAACATGTAAGAATTACTCAGTACATATAATGAAGACAAAAGAAATGGAAATGAACAGGAAAATGATGGAAATTTTGAATGAACAATATAGGAAAGTACCAGAGTTCATGAAACAGATTCAAATATGTATCCAGGACAATAAGAATTTTATTAAAAGCTGGCAGTACTACTTAATCAAACTGAAGATGGAATTTCAGACATTAAAGATATCATTGTTGCTAGTCAACATGAAAGGAAAGATCTCTTAAAAATAACAAGGAACCAGGATATAACAATAGAAAAGCTCCAAGACGATATAACAAAAAATAATATAAGAATAATAGGAATCAACAAAACAGCTGACATTGACACACATGACATAAAAAAGATTGCTTGCAGAAGTGGTAGCAGAAAATTACCCAAGCATAGGAAAAGAATCTGACATAAAAGGAAGTGAGGCAGAGGACTTCAGTTAGCCATAATCAAAATGTATCTTCATCCAAACACAATAATCAAGATCCTAGATATTGAGCAAAAGAAATATTAAATACTGTTAAACAAACAACAAACAAACAAACAAAAAACATATTCCCTATAATGGAAAAGTCCATCAGAATCATGGCAGATTTCTTAACAAAGACCATCAATCTAAGAAGAGCTTGGAGAAAGATAGTGTAAAGTAAACAACTTCTAATGCAAACTGATGTACCCTGCAAAACTCTCCATTAAATGGAATGTAGAGAGAATCTATTTCCATGATAAAGGACAACAGAAGAGTTTTTTGACAATGAAAACAACCCTACAGAGAGTACTAACAAGTATTTGAGAAAGAGCCAAATATGACCACAAAGATGACCACAACTGCAAGAACATAGAAGAGAACTACCAAGCAGAGCAAGCAGCTCAGCAGAGAGAAAATATAGGGATATAGTAAGAAAACACACCATGATAGGGATGAGCTAACACATAGCAGTTATAACCATCAATTTAAATGGCCTCAATATACCAATCAAAAGAAGCAGACTGGCAGGGTGGACCAAGAAACAAAATACAGGGGCTGGGGAGATGGCTTAGTGGAGTAAGCACTTCCCTGGCAAGAGCAAGGGACTGAGTTCAATCCCTAGTTCCACCAAAAAAAAAATAAATAAATAAAAGAAAGAACAAAATCCAACAATATGATGTATACAAGAAACACATTTAACTCAAAAAGAAATTAATAGACTGCACTTCAAAGGTTGGAAAACAATACTCCATTGATTTAATCTCACAGAAAAAAAGCAGGGATAGCTATTCTGGCTACTGAAAATGTCAAACTCAAATGAAGCATGATTAAGAGAGATAAAGAAGGTCATTACATACTTGTTAGGGAAAAACTGCAAGATGAAGAGAAAATAATCTTAAATATATATATGCACCCAATAGAGGAGATCCCAGCTACATGATACAAATTTTAACATACATGAACAATCAAGTGAGTGATAATTTAATTGCACTGGGGAATGTTAACACTGATTGACACAAAGAAATAGATCAATGATGCAAAAATGCAGCAAAGAAATAACAGAACCAAACTTGGGAAGAAATAGACTTAGTGGAACTTTATAAACTGTTCCACTAATAGCAGAAGGATGCACATTCTTTTCAGCCTCACAGCAGATGTTCTACAAAACAGACTATGTGTTAGAACATAGGACATGCTTAAGTACACAAAAACGAATCAAAATTATCCTTTGAATATTATCTGACTGTAGTGCGCTGAACCTGGAAGTATTGACAAAAGAAACAGTAAAACTCTATAAACACATGAAAACTAAATAATACCCTCCTGACAATCAGTGGATCATAAATGACATTAAAGAAATTAAACAACATTTAAAATCAAATGAAAATACAGATACCAATTATAGGAACCTGTGGGATGCAATGAAAACAGTCTAAAAGAAAAATTAATAGTGGTAAGGAAAACAAAAAGACACTAAATAAAGATTCTATGCTACACCTAAAGCTCCTAAAAAAAAAAGAGCAAGTCAAGTCCATAGTACAAAGAAGGCAGGAAATTATAAGTTAATACAATGGAGACAAAGAAAATAATACCAAGAATTAATGAATTGAAGAGTTGGTTCTTCTAAAGAATAAATAAAATTGATAAACCTCAAGGCAACCTTATCAAAAAAGGAAAAAAATTCAAGTTCATGAAATAAAGAATGTAGAGTTTGAAATCACAGGAGACCCTATGGAAATTCAGAAGGTCATGAATACCTCTATCCAAAATATTTAATTTCACAAGCTAGAAAACACAAAAGAAATGGGCAGATTCCTAAATACATGTGACCTACCAATACTGAATCGAGAAGATATAAAAATTCTCAATAACTCAATATCAATTGAAGAAATTGAAAATATAAATAAAAATCTACAAATAGTGAAAAGACCAGGTACTGATGGATTCACAGATGAATTCTAGAAGAAATTTAGAGAATATCTATTGCCAACTGTTCTCAAACATTTCATTAAAATTGAAAGGGAAGCAGTTCTCCCAAACTCATTCAGGGAGACAATATTACCATGATACCAAAAACAGAGATAGGCCAAACCAAGAAAAAAAAAAAAAAAGAGAGAGAGAGAGAACTATAGGCTAATGTACCTAATGAACATAGATCCAAAAATCCTCAATAAAATACTACCAAACAAAATGCAGCAAATGATCAAGAAGATTATACATCCTGACCAAGTGGAATTTACTATGATCATCTCAATAGATGAAGAAAGAGCTTTTGGAAAAAGTCCAACATTCATTCATATAAAAACAGTGCAGAAAGTTGGAATAGATGTTCTTTACCTCAACCTGATAAAAGCCACCTATGACAAACCAACAGCCAAAATCACACTACATAGATAATAACTGAAAGCCTTTACTTTAAAATCAAGAATAAGACAAGGATGTCCACTGCCACTACTCTCATGCAATATAGTTTTGGGAACATTATCCAGAGAAGGAATACAGAAGACAGAAATAAAATAAATAATGTTTGGAGAGGAAGAAGTGAAACTATAATTATTTACAGATGATATGATACTCTGTAAAAGACCACAAAAATTCCACTGAGACTTGAAGAATTACTCTCCAAATTAATTAGCTTAGCAGGATACAATGTTAACACTCATAAATCAATAGTATTTCTATAGAAAACCAGTGAATACACTGAGAGAGAAATTAAGAATACCATGCCTCTCATAATAATAACTAAAAAAATGAAATACTTGGGAATCAATCTCACAAAGGAAATAAAACATTTATACAGCAAAAATTATAGTATTCTGAGGAAAAAAGTGATCAAAGAGGATTTTAGAAAATGGAAAAATACTTTTTGCTCCTGGGTAGTAAGAATGAACATTTTGAAAATGGCCTTACTCCCAGAATTTGGACAGATTTCAGGAAATCCCAATTAAAATACCATCAATACAGTGTCTTGTTTTCAAGACCAAGCCATTACAAATTGCACTGCTATAAACTTGGCCACACATAATATTGCTCTAGTGTGATGTTTTCAGTTCTTCTTGGAAGATAACTATAAAGGGAATCACTGCATCAAATGGAATCCCCAAGCCTAGGTTTCTGAGGAATCTCCACTCTGATTTCCATCATGGTTGCATCAGTCTACACGCAACGACAGTGAAGCGTTCCTTTTCCCCACAGCCTCTCTAGCATTTGTTATTTGTTGATTTCTTGTTTCTATTATTAATTTTATTGAGAAACAAATAACAATGAGTTTTGAAACAGGTTAGTAGAACACTTACAATAATTAATTCATTGCATATTGTTGTCTTCATGGCAGTTATTCATAATACAAGATGCAGACATGATATCCTTTCCAAACACTGTTAGCACCAATCTTTCTTCTTATTGAATTAAAAGAAAGTAGCTATGTATCTATCCTATTTTGCATATACAGATACAAAGTAGTCCTTCGTTACAATCCCTTTTTTTGTTTAGTTTTGTCAGAGATGGGTATTCCATTGCCACTTAAATACTGTAGACATGTGAATTCAGCAAAATAATCCTGAAACTGTTATCTTGATGTTATCCTTTTTTTTTTTTTTTTGACAGAACCAGGGGTTGAACTCAGGCCCTGACATTTGTCAGGCAAGTGCTTATTCTACACAGCTATCTTCCTGGGCCCTGTTATCCATTCTTTCTGGGAGAAATCTGGAATGGAATCTCAGTATTGTTTTGGTACATAATTTTAAATGTGTGTGTGTGTGTGTTTCTATGTTTCAAAACTAGGACAGCCTTCTTTTACCATTTTTAAAAATTAAATGTGGGGGCCAGGGAGACAGCTCAGTGGAATAAGCACTTCCCTGGCAAGTGCAAGGGTCTGAGTTCAATCCCCAATTCTGCCAAAAAAAAAAAAAAAAAGTAAAAAACAAAATAATAAAATATTTTCCTCTAGAACACTTTGAAAAGTCTAAGAACTTCAGGACCGATCTTGTCTTCCTTCCTTGGGGAGGGTGATACCCCAACTTTCTCAAAGCTTGAAAACATCCTGCTGTCAAAAGACATAGAGCTTTGTTTATCTGGGATGCAGCCAGTTATCTGACGCAGATGGTCTTCACAAAGACCAGGTGCATGTAGGGGAGCTACATGCAACCAGGGTGCTGTCAAGGCTGATTACTTGAGGTCTACTTATTGTTTCCCTGACCACACATATGCGATATATCCTATTTAATTGGCTGTGTAGCAAGGCAGGACCTTTGCCTCACTTGGCAGACCCTCTGTGGAATCACCTGTCTTACCCCAGTGGGCATTCTTGTTTGATATTTATTTAACCATACAAGTTAAAAAAGAATACAAGTTTATTGCTATTTTTGTTGTTACTGGTTTTGTGAAAGAAGATTTTATTTTAAACTATATTTTCACAACAAAACAGATTAATTACCCTGCTTTGAACTGATGCTCTACTAAAATCATTTTGGTTTTGGTTTACTTATTTTACCTGAAAACAAAGAAGAAAGACATAAGCTTTCTTGTATTACCTTTGTATGGTTAAGTAGGCTCAAGTTCTTGTATTCCAGTTGGGGTGAAGTTTGCAGCAGACAATAAATGGAAAGAGTAGGGCTCCACTTCTTAAAGCTGCTACAGTTTAAAATAAGATGTACAGGGAAGAAAATAGTGGCAGATATGCCCAGGAGAGTAAGCATCATATGAGCCCTCAGCCACCTCTGCTTTCTTGCTAAGTAAGAAACAAGGCTATAAAAATAGTGCAGTGGCATCCAGAAACAGTAAGATTAAAAGTAGAGCTTTGCTATAATCAGAAGCCTTTAGGCAAATCATCTGTAGGCATTGTCTTCCTTCCTATTTTGACAGGTTTTCTTTTCTCTTTCCTTACTTTTATGTGTCCATGTTTTTGTGTGTTTGTTACAAATGTCAGGAAAGGTTAAACATTTATTGACTTCATTAGAGCATATGGCAATTTAAGAGCAGTTTCCTTGTAGTCATTTCCTACAAGTAGGTACCAAAGAAGCACTGGACGTAATCAAGGTGGAAAATTCTGAATCAGGCAATTCTGATAAAATTCTATCTGGTAGAAGTCATGTTTCTGCTCTCACTGCTTTTCCCTCCCATATTCTCTGTCTCCAGAATTTGCCGATGCATCAGTGTAACTAATGATGTTCAACCATTTTTCAAAATATTATAAGACTCTTTAGACTATTTGTAGAGTTGTTATTCACTATTAATAAAAACAAAGTACTTATAGAGATGTTCCTGTATTCCTCAGCAATACTGAACCTTATTAAATGTTTATTTAATATAACAAGTTTATTACTGTAGTTGTGGTTGATGATTTCTGGGAGGAGATTTTTTTTCCTAAACTAGACGTGTCCTGGAAATGGTCATTTCTGTGCATCCAGGCTTGTCTCCAGCCTGTTTTACTTACATTGGGATCGAGTCACTGCTTATAGATGTTGATCGCTGTTGAAAATAAAATGTAGAAATGGCATCACTGTGGTTGGAATTTGTCACTGCTGGCTTGAGTACAGTACTCCAGACCCCAGTGTCACATGCAGATAAGAAGTGATGAATGCGAAATTTACACAAAGCACATGTTAGTTTTTCACATTTTTACATACTGAGATTGTTTTTCAATAAAGTTTCTAAGTTGCCTTATGAAACATGAGGTGAGAAAAAGGCACATAATCAGACCTTATTAATATCAATATTAATAATCTTGCTATTTAATATCGCAAGGCAAGAGCTCATATTGATTTCTTAAATACAATTAAAATGCTTTATGATCACACACCATGAAGCAATTAAAAATAAGCTCAGTCAATTCAGGCTTCCTAGACCCTAGACCCTGAGTGTATTGCAATTTAGCAGTTTGACCAGTTTTTATTGTTTTTCATTTTCAAACTCCTCATTCTTGTATTTCCACAAATAAAAGTTTTCTTTTAAATGAATGATGACAACTTTTGACACAAAATGTTATCATTTAGTTCAATGTCATTATATTTTTTCTTGTTTCTTTAAGAACATTGTTTTAGATTTAAAAATGATAATTAACAAAACAGAAAAAAGGAAGCAATCAGCATAGCTTTGTTCTTTGTGAGATAGTTTTTATTCTAAACTTTAAATGTGGGCAAATTACTCGTTGAGATCCATCAGTGATTTACTTACAGTTTATGAAATCACTTCCCTGCTCCTTTTCTTGTTCATTTCCTTGGTTCAATGGTGTCACCTTCCACCAGTATTACTGAGTTTGAGAAGAAAAAAAGAGTATACATCGCTTATGCGGTAGTTATACAACTGTCCATATTTTCCCAAATCCATCTAATGGTGTAGTTAAAATTTGTTAACTTTTCTTGCACATTAATTTACCTCTGTGAGGCACATCTAGAACAAAAAACAAAACAAACAAACAAAAAAATAAACTGTACATGCAACAGTATGGATGCATATTTAAAATGTGCATACTGAGAAAAACAAGCAAGAAAGAAAAACAAATTCCAAGTGAAGTTGAACTACAAGAAAAAAATAGTTCTGTGAAACAGAACAGTGGTTGTAAAGAGAATCAGGGCTCTATGGCAGGGGTCTAAGTAAACTGTAGAGGGAGGTAAAGGTATGTCTGGGTGGTTGCATTGAACACAGGTACCTACGTCGTCAGTACTCAAAGAATTGCATACTTAATATCTCTGCATCTGAATGAACTTTAGAAAATAGTGAAAAAAATTTAAGAAATGATGATGATGATTATTATTTTTTTTGGTGGAACCGGGGATTGAACTCAGACCCTTGTGCTTGCCATGAAAGTGCTTTTTCTACTGAGCCATCTCCCCAGCCCCTAATGCTTATCAGTTTAACACAGCTATGTCCAGCACACAGGATCAAATGTAGGGTATTGTCAGCTCCTTGCCTGTTCCTTGATTGCTGCTGCCTAATCGAGTTGCCCCATGCTCATGTGTCCGCTGGAATGTGATGTCTTATCAGGAGATGTTGAGAAGCTGGGGACTCAGCAACCTCTACAGCCAAAGCTGCACCTGCCAGGTGACAGCTTCCTCCCAAGTTCCTTAGGAACGTGAGAAGATCCCTGTCCCAGTGGCACTCTCACTGCCAGGTCCTTGATGCCACAGCAGAATCTCACCGTGACTTTCACCATGGCAACAGAAAATTGGGATATCAGGATATGGATTTTTAAATTCAATTTGTGACAGTTAATCTCATACTTACAGAGGCAAAAAAAAAGAACTACTGAATGTTGACTGCACACTATTCCTCCTGAGAGACACAGTTTCAGTTAAAATGCCTGATCTATATTGGAGAATTTAACTACAGAGCCAGTAGTGCTAAAAATTGTTTGAACCATGTCATTATACTTGGGCAATTAGTGGAGATGTTACACTAAGTGGTTGCCTGATTGAAACTTTAGAGATCCCAGTATTAGAATTAGGTATTTTTAAGATCAAACTGAGTAATAAATCAAATGATTTTGGTAACAATTAACAATTTTTATATAAGCATTTTACTGTGTGTATGTGTCCCATAACATCATGTCTTATACCTTGAGTATAAGCAATAACATTTATTTTTTAAAAACATTAAGCCAGTGCTATCATTCACTGGGCCTATATATTACCCACATGAGTGGATTCTCATGCTTGAAATGTTTATGGCAGCATTTGTGGTTCTCCGAGCCTTGAACAAATAAAACCACCCACCAATTGGTCAATTGAAATCTTTAAAAGTTGTGAACTGAAACACAAGAAGCACAGAGAGGAAAATACCACATATAAAACATAAGAATCAAAGGTGAAAGATGTAGTTTAGTGCAAAAGTAAAATGGGCCACGTAGCTGAATCTCAGAATGTGTCACATTTGTCAGGCACCAGCACCAAAGGAGGAGGAACAGTTGCTTCTTCCTCTATGAGAACCTAATCGGGGGAGACCCGAGATGATGCCATGTACCTGGATCAGCTTATACACATGTATCAGGCAGGAATGGCATGTCTTCCTCCCAATATTGAAAGAAATTTGCATTTTTCCAGTGCTAATTTCTTGTCCTTGACTGAAAGAGAGCATCCAGTTGGTGATATAAGCTCAATAGCAACAACTCAGAGGGAACAGCTTCAGAACTGGAACTGTATTGGCTCCTGACAGGTTCTGAGGTCATGGCCTGATCTTTCCAGTGTCCTGCACCTGGTTTTGTCCAATGCACATAACTGAATGTCGATGTTGAGAGCTCTAACAGTGTCTAAACTTCCTGTGTTTCCTTCTGAGAGAAATGTAAGCGTTTTCATTTTCATGACCATGAACTTTCAACACCACATTCCCGTCTTACCTTTTATCTGTTGCACCAACCAGGCCATTTTGTTCAGGGAGAAAAGCAAATGGATCACATTTAGGTCTGAAAAGGAGCAATCGCATCTTTGCATCCTTACGTAATTTCAGTCTCACAGTACTTCTGCCCGATAAGTGCAGTCGTCCCAGTGTTTCTGCAGTTGGTTCCTGGGCTCACACTGTCCTGCACACCTGTGATGGCACATACAGCCCTTTCTAAGTGTTACCTGATGAATTTTAGCAATGTCTCATCCTAGCAAATCCTTAAATGTGACTGTTTAAAAGTCTAAATTTGAAGTTGTCAGGTGCGTTTATCTGCTATGTTCATGTCAGTGTTAAACATAATGCTCTACACTGAATGTTAGTGCATTTTAAAAATACATTGGGTGAAAACTAGATTTCTGTTTTGCCATTGTGTTGGGGGCCTTCCTATCTGTAAATGGGAAGCTGGCCTACCCTACCCCAGACCTGAAAACTGCTCCTGCTTTGATCTTGGATTTCCCTTCTTCTGAAATGTGAGAAATTAATGGATGGGTTTGCTTTATAATCCCCTCAGACAATGGGATTATAATAGCCCATAATGACTCAGACACATGCTGGATTAATTTCATGTGTGTTTGAGAACAAATTACTGCAAACTTCATAGTTTAAACAATAGAAAAATGTTGTCACATGGAACTGGAGCCCAGAAACCCATTATCAGTACCAGTGTGATGAAATCAATGTGCTGCGAGGCCCGTGGTCCCTCTTCGACTGAACAGTGTCAACTCATATTCTTGGCCATTCCAGATGCCAGCAGATGCCAGGATATTGGTTCTTCACTGCAGTCTTTGCTTCCATGGTTATAACTCACTGGCTGTGTCTTATGAGTATGTTTAGGGGTTTCCCAAATAATCCAGAATAATCTCCCCTCTCAAGATGCTTAGTTCATAGGACTTTAGTAACAATGGCCATTTCTCACCTTACTATACATAGTATGGACCCTTCTGCTAGTGAGACCCTTAGCTGGGTCAAGGACATCAAACCATACTGGATTATACTTATTTTGACTGTCCATTTATGCAATCCTAACTTTAACTTCTTTAGTATCTAGCTTTTTCAGAAGCAGGTTAGTATTTAGTTGGTTCTTGCCATAACTGAATCAGCCAATTACTTGAAAAGTTATTCCACCCTTGTCTTTTTCCTAGACCACTGCCAAATCCAGCTTGACTCCATTGAAGCTGGTGTTCCTAAAAATCATATGAGGGCTCTCTTAGATCACTGGGATAAATTGAACGTCTGATATATAATATGCCAAATAGGTAGCTTCACGTCATTCAAGTTTAATATTCAAGATACCCTGCGTATCCTTCCCTCTTTAATTCAACTTTACCATCTGGAATATTCCAACTGTTGATAATGACAAAAAGGATGACTGACTATTGGATGTTTACACTCTTTCTCAAACATTGAGAAGCTGCCTGCTACAAGCAGCCTGCTACAAGCAGCAGGGAGTCTTCAAAATCCATGCTATCACCAAGGTCATATTCTTCAAATACAATAACAATATGGAAAGTGTTCAATGTCTTCATTTATTCTAATTCCAATTTCAACAAGATTCTGTCACACTATGTTTCAGGTACTATCACAAATGAGAAAGATAAATGTGTCACTCTAAATTACCAATGTTTGTTGTGGTCATCTTCTAAATCAGAAAATTGGATGAATGTATGGACTGTCCAGGTCAAGATTTCTCTATTTTTTCCATTGACTGAATCACAAAAATTCCTTTTAAAAAAAAAAATGTATTTAGGACAGGACTGCAGGGTCTATAGCATAGAGTCTCACTGTGTAGATCGGACTCGTAGTGCTTCTTCTCTTTTTAGCCTCCCAGTCACTGGGATTAGAGGTGTGTGCCAAGAGGCCCAGTTTCAATTGCATCTCAGCATGCCACAGGGGGGAGACCAGCACCGTGCAC
>PVKA01020734.1:23388-39972 GCA_004027165.1 Ctenomys sociabilis
TTTTTTGTATTTTTTTAGGGAAGGGTCTACAGGGTGCTCAGGGTCTCACTACTAGATCCTATTCATAGAGATCTGCCTGTTTACAACCTCCCAAGATCTGGGACTACAGTAGTGTGGCACTATACCCAGTCTCAATTGCAGTCTCAGTGCATCCTGCAGCTGCAGGGCTGGCACAGCAGACCCTGGGATTGAGCCCCCAGCTTCGGCTCCTGCTTGCTGGTGCTTTATTTTTGCCGAGCGACTTGGCTGGCCCTGTTGTGCTTCTTAAACTTCAATGAATTTTAGTTTTTAGTATGGAGACAGGGTGAGGTAATGATAGATCAAAACTTTGCTATGTAGGGTCTTTTAACTTATAATTTTCTTTTAATTTGAAGGGTGAAATCAAAGGCAAGAAAAGAAAACAAATACAGAGTCAAGGTAGCATACAACAGTACATTATTGCAGATTTTCTCAATAAGAAGAGCTGATTAACAATGAATGATATATTATCTATTTTTATGGTCAAATTTGTTGCTCATATTTTCAGATTTAGTTATACAAGTTGGGAAAAAGGAACCAGGGATTGAACTCAGACCTTTGCACTTGCCAGGCAAGAGCTTATTCTACTGAGCCATCTTCTGGCCCCAGGAAAAATTCTTGATGATGATCATCATCACCGTGGTACACTGAGACACTGATTGACACTAGGCATGGTGGCCTGCACTGTAATCCCAGCACTGGGAGGCTGAAAACAGGAGGATCACTGTGAGTCCGATCTACCTAGCTAGACCTTATAGATTCTGTAGACCCTGTACTAAGTATACTAAAAGGAAAGAAAATAAGTTTTTGTGATTCAGTCAATGGAAAAATTCTTGTTAAGAATTTGAGTTTTTGCCCCACTGAACTTCTTGCACAGGTAAGAGGGAATTCTTAGTATATTTTGAGTAGTTTTATACAGCTCTTGAGCATGAATAGTGCTTCCCTACTGTGTGAGGCAGTGGAATGGTCAGTTGTTTTGGTCTTAGTCTGGCTTGAACTTAAGCCCTAAAGGCAAAACTCACCACAAGAAACTATACACATTCCCAAGTTCTTCTCAACTTAAATTTTTTCATTTAACACAATAAAGGCAGTATTAACTGCCTCAGTATTGTCCCTATTCAAAGGCAAGTGTGCATAAAGAAACTAATATAACATCTACTAAATAAGAGATGGGCAGCAATATTAGTGATATCCAGTCAAACACTAATGTCTCTCTACACAATTTTATAGGAAAAAATTTGTTAGGTTGAGTGTTATCATATATTAATGTTACAAGTTAGTCCTGGGGGCCTGCAGGTTAGCTCGGTTGTTTATGCAAATGCAGTCATGTGCAGAATATGGAAGTTCGATCCCCCACTCCACAGGCCTTACCAGACCTGCCCTTAAGGCTGCCTGAGCCTGCCAAAAAAAAAAAATCCTTCTCAAGTTAATCTCATGTTTATTTTAATGCAAATATTTTACTGATTAATTATAGAAAATATTTTATCATTTAACCATAAAAATAAAGTATATTAATTATGTAAATTTAGGCAAACATGAAATACAATCTAGTATATACATAATGAGATGTATTTTAAATGCTTGCTGATCACCTTCGATAGCATTTCCTAGAATTTCAATGTTGAATATATATATGAATATATATATGCATTGATCATCAGGCATATGATCTTGTATTTTGTGATCACTTTACTATTTAATGGCAATATAGGTGTTTTTAATTTAATTTAATCTATGAAACAACAGGCAAGTTCTGAGAGTATTTTTCAGAGAAAGATACTAATGCTTGTGCTAAAAAGCCACCCAAATCTTATTGATATTCCTCACTCTACTGAAATTCTCCAGGCACTGGTAAAAAAACAGATAATGATTTAATCAGATTGTAGACCTGAAGGGTATGAATGCAGGATGTCTTTCAGGAAAGATTATGACTTAGGATACTGTTCAAAGATTACTTAAGTTTTAGAGTATTCTTTATGTTATAGCCACTCTCTCAATATTTACATTACCATCTTGTGGCCTTGACATTACTGAAATATACAATGTGGGTTTTCAGAGGGGGTGAGCGACGGGATATTAATCCAGAATGTGTCTAGGATCTGTTTTATGAATATTTACTCAGGATGTTTTTGTTAGGATGATAGAATTTTAGGTCTGGGTTATTTTTATTAAATACTTTTCAGAACACAAAGTATTGAAGGTTTATTATGATATGTTTGTTGATTTGCTGAGAATACAAAGTGCCTAGGAGTCTATCCAAGGGCATGCCAGTTCTTGGACTAGAAATGCAGCCCCTGGCTTCATCCTCTGGCCACTGTTGTTCTGTTTACCTTCCCATCTCCATGAACTAAGCAACTTCTTCTGCCACTCCCACCTGCCATGAGGCTTCTACATTGGAGCTAGTCAACTATGGACAGAATCCTTTGAAAACTTGTGCCAAATTGCATCCCTCCTCCTTTGTACTAAGTGTTCCTGGTGTTGTGGGCCAGCAAAAGAAAGCGGGCTCATGCAACAGTATGATTGTCAAGTATAGAAATAAAAAGAAACATGAATTTGATATTTATTCTGGTCTGAAGAGCATTCTTGGCTCTGCAACATGAACTGCAGCTATCCATTTGCTGCATTTTGTCAGCCTGGTTATGTTCAGTCACCGACAGGGGAAATTTTCCATATTTGGGCATCTGAGTGGCTCATTTTGCTTTTAGGATCTTAAAATAATAGTACAGTGTGTCAGAGATTGCTTGCCCCATGTTCTATTTTCTCTTGCATTGTGTGAATGCAAGCTGTGCATGTTGGACATCACTGCACTGGTAATAGAGGTAGCAAGCTAGGTCCACCTGATGGCCAACACAGCCCAAAGGCATGGACCCCTGAGCCTCATTCATATGGAAGTAATTTTTAGGGTTATATTATTTTTCCTGTGCAATCACAGTTCCTTTCAAAAACCTACCATGGTTTGAGAGTCATGCCAGTAAAAATAGCACTTTTGTATTCCAAACTCAGCATTAAGCCTTTTCTTTTGCTATCTCAAAACTGGAAGTGCAGGCATGACAGTGTAGGAGCTGGGGAGGTCTGAAAGGAACTTGAACTTGCTTCAGAATTTGACTGAATGGAAATAGAAGAGTAATTTTTGTATCCACTGGACATGGGAATAAGACTGGAAAAGAAGCACTGAATTACTGTGTGACATTTGCCTTTCTGGCATGAATCAATAATTGTTTTCTACAACAATTACTTTTATTTTTTATAAAACTAAAATGAAAATGCTTAGAATGTACCTATGTTACTCTTTATTTTTAAAATCTCCAAAGTTAATTTAATAAATGTAAATCTAACTTCCATATGTGTTGACATTCATATTCATGTAAAGCAAAAAATGGTTAATTTTATTAGTTTTCTCTTGATTAATTTAATATCCTGGACCTAGGAATTTGTAAAAAAACAATGATAGCACATAAAACTGCTAAGTGCACAGTGTCCTTATGACAACTGTATGGGAGGTATCCAGGTTTTAAATACATTGAAACTTACATCATTAGAGTGCTAAACTTCTCATATGGCAAATAAATATTAATGCAGTATTTCAAGTAATTTTATTTCAGTTGCTCATATGACTGTGACACTATGTTTTATTAAAATACAAATATTTTATTACCTTTAATTTTGTTGGTTATAGAATTGCAATATTAATACCAGCTGCTTTGCTGAACCGGACCAGTGTGGTATTTATTAGGAAACAATTAAAAAGAAAGGCTTCTGTCCTACTTTTGGACATTATATAACTGCTCAACTTTCTGGATTTTAGAATAGCAAAAGGAGTATTACAAAGTCAAAGAACCACAAGGCTGAAGGATTTCAATGTTATTGCCATCAACTCCTACTCCATTTTCAAAATGTTCCAGGATGTTTGACTCTTATTTCTCAGTTTCTTAACTAATAATAAAGACTATATTTGACACTAGTTGTTATGAACCAATCACCTAGAAACTAATTGGTTTAAAATGATAAGGAATTACTGTTTTTCACAATTCCATGGATTAGGTGGGGCACTTCCTTGGCATTCTCAGTCTCACTCATAGAGATGAAGGCAAGAGACCCAATGTCTTTACTTCCACATCCAGCAATCCTGGCCATGGTCAGGTGGACCACTTTGCTTCATGCAGCCACTTGAATTTCAATACATGAGATCAAGTTCCTTTGCACAGTCATCTAGAGGAGCATTCCGGGGAAACAGAAGCAGCTCCCATGCTATGTGCATGCATGATCACCGTGTACAAAGAAGCTCTTACACATTCTGTTACTTACTACGGGTCATGACAGCAGGTCATGGGGATGAGGTGATAGCTCAGTAGAATAAGAGCTTGCCTGGCAAGCACAAGGGCCTAAGTTCAATCCTCGGTTCTGCAAAAAAAATGATGCCAGGTTAGGATCAAGTGTGGAGATACATACATCATCTCTTGATAGTTTTATGAAATAAGGTTTTCCAGCTGCCATACCAGACATGCCCTATCTGCATTCCGTGCTTTTTTGGTGAAATATGAGCAAATGTCCCAATTATTTAGAGTTTGTCTCTTGTTCAGAGAGGCAACTTTTACAAATCAATTAGATTTTCATTCTTTTTCTCCTTTTATATATGAATAAGAACAGTTCAACAGCCCTTTCCCTATCCTCATCTTGCTGAAAGATTTAAGGTTTCCCCACTATACCAAAATATTTTTCCTACAAATTCTTAACCAACTCTGATCAACATAAGTAGAATACTAGTGTCCTTAAGCTGAATTGTGATCTCAGAAAATTGCTTCTGGCATATGTCCTGGATAAAGTGTTACTGAATATTTTTCTGAATACCAGCCTTCTGTGCTATTTCTGCATAAGTTTCTATTTGCACTTAGATTACAAGGTCTTTGCTAGGTTAAAAATAGTAGCACAGGGGCCAGGGAGATGGCTCAGTGGAATAAGTGCTTCCCTGGCAAGCACAAGGGCCTGAGTTCAATACCACAAAAACATTGTAGCATAAACCACAACTTGATTCTGATATGGAAGAACTACCTAGTCATGTTTCTTTGGTGCCTGCAGTGCCTCCTCTAAATTTACAGTAATATTTTCATTATACAATTCATTCCAATTCCACTATTTACTGCAAAGCTTGCAAACTTGTAGATTATATAACAAATATGTTTTGCTATACTACAAAAAATATTTAGATAGGAAGAACTGAAACTGTAGTAGAAGATCCCCTGCCCTTAGCTGGTGTACTGAAGTTTCTTAGTTGCCCAGGTGATAGTTCCTTTTCTAATACAGTTGCTCCTGTCTCTTAGAAACTGCTGAACACCGAGATACATAGCTGGTAACTATGATGTATACTGTAAGAACCAATCCCCAACTTACAAGTCATTCTTTGCTTCATGCTTGCTTATCCCATGTAACACCTAGACCAGCAGAGGTCAGGGCCTGATATTCTAAGAATGATCCTGATTATTGCCCATTGACATAAATAAATCTGACTCCTTGGTGTTATTTTGGTGTTTCTATTTGCTATAGCAAAACATACTTTAATCCCTCACTTTAAAAATCCCTTCTTTAATACCAAGGCAAGGCAGCCCAGCATTTATACTCACAGTAGACCACCTTTTTCCTCATGTGGCAGCTAACCAACCAGTTTGTAACTCACAGGGATCCAACATTAAAGCAGAATCTATGCTTGTGAGCTTGTATCAATAGACTCTATGTGCTTCAGGTTTATGCCTTTTACATTCATCACTGCCCTGTAGGTACCCTTAGAATCCATTCCTACACATGATACTCATTGTTCTTGTCTGTACACACTAGAAAAATCATTACAGTCCTTTTGGAGTATTCTAGGCCTTCTTAATCATCATACTTTGTATTTAACCTTAGAACTCAGGAATGGCTTGGGATGCAAAAAGCGTTGGTGGAAGACAACTTTGATGATTACCAGTTTTCTTGCAGTAACTGACATAGAGACCATTACAGTTTGTTCAAGCAATATGAAGTTAATTCTCACACAGGAAGGTAGAGAAGCCACTTATTCCAGCAAAAACAAACAAAAGCAAAAATATCAAATTTTATATTACCAGCTGCATCATTGGGTTCCCACATCTCTAGTCTCTCTTTCAATATCCATTTCCTCCTCGGTCAATTTGCCTTCACTTCAGCAATGGGTACTCTGAAGAACTGGGACCTTTGCATGGATTCTGTCTCAGTTTTCGTTCTCACTGTGGAGTCACAATACCCTCACTTGCGAATTAATGGAGAGAGCTTAACTTTGGCCCACAGTTCACAGTGGTTTCAGTCCCCAGAGGGTCAGTGTGAAGGCAGAAAGGCCTAATGTGAAAGCCTGGGCAGAAGAGAGATGCTTAAGGCATAGAGACCGAGATGCAGGGAACAGCATGGGAGGAACTGGAGAAGGCGACAAGCCCTTCTTGGTCCTCCTCTCAGTGGCGGCCTCTTCCAAACTTTCTCAGCTTCCAAGGACAAGTCAGCTCGACGCACTAGTCAAGCCATCACCTTCCAAAGGTCATCCTTAGGGTCCCATGAGGCTGCAGAGGGAAATCTCATTATGAACCATGATGAACTTCTTTCTACTCAGGTAAAGGATGTAAAAGAATTCTATGTTGTCACTATAAAAGAGTGTGAAAAAGTTCTTATCTAACAGATATCAGAAGTTTCTGGGAAGAGGCATGAAATTTTTATGTAAACAGTTTAAAAATAATATTCTATACATGGCTTTTGATGTATTCTTCCACAGCATGAAATGTCATATTTTCTTGTATATGACTTTACGAATTGTTAGAATTTATTCTGCTGTCCCAGGTATTTAACTTGCTCTTATTAGAAATACAAGCAGTGCAAGAATGCTTGATATTAACCCTTGGAAATCTCAAGAGTTAGAGCCCTGGACTATTGCCTTCACATAAGTTTCATGCAGCATCTATCAATTATATAATACCATGTCTGGTATGAATATTTCTGTTATATTTCTTTTTGTTAGTGTGAATTCTATGTTACAAATCAAAGTTTTTTTTTTTAAGGGTTTCGATCATAGCCCTAAATCATAAGGCTAAAACTTCTTGACTAATTTGAATTATGATTAAAAATTCTCTGTGAGATATTTTCTGATTTTAGATAAGTTTTCAATATAATACATTATCCAATTGAAGATACTTTAATTCATAGACAAATGGTCTACCAGATGGGATGTTGGGACAACAGGTGTAAATTAGGATGATTATGTGCAAACTGGAAGGCATATTAACCAGCAGCAGTAAAGATTTGGGGGAAAATTGAAACCTAGAAAACATAAGATTTAAAACTAAAAGAGCTTTATTTAACAAAACTGCTCAAGTTTTGGTATAGCATATGCTACATTTGACAACAGGGAAAGTGTTAAGGAAATTCCCCTGTTCATCCAGCCACCCGCTTGTATATCAACCTCTCTGTAACCTTAATATTGTAATTACCGCCAACTGATATGTTAGAACCTAGTCCTCATATAACAATAAATAGAAGAAGGGATTATAGATTCTATTTTCATCTCAGATTTCCACTCTTAATTTTTAAGAGTTCTTTAATATACTAGGTGTAATTCTTCATTAAATGTATCATTTGCAAATATTGTTTTTCCAGTGTTTTAACAGGACTTTATACTATCATATATGGCTGCAGTTTGTTATTTAATGTTTTCTTTAAAATACAATGTGTACAAACCACAATTATTTTATGTTTATGTGAATCTGGGCAGATTTCAATACTGTACCTGAGGCTCCTCTTACCAGACTCTTGTGAATTTCTTTTTAGTAGAACCAGGGATTGAACTCAGGCCTTTGAGCTTGCCAGGGAAGTGTTTATTCTACTGAGCCATTTCCCCAGCCCCCATTTATCTCCCCAGTTCCCCCTTGTGAATTTTTGACTAAAGTCTTGGTTTTTATTTCATAACTCCAACTTTTAAAAATTAATTGTCAATTAGTTTTTATCATGGTAAGAATCATTTACATGACATCTATCATTTTAGAATGTTAAGTGCAAATACAGTGTTGCTAACTATAGCCAAGATGTCACACAGTAGACCGCTAGAATATATTCATCTTGCTTGGTTGAAACTTTATGTGTATTGAATAGTAATATCTTTTTCTTCCTCCTTCAGTACCTAGTAACCATCATTCTACGAGTTTCTATGAGTTATCTAAATTAGTTAAGCTCAAATATTTTGATATTGTTAAATGTTCTTCTAGTAGGTAGAACTAACATTTCCCTTTGTACTTAATGAAGAGTACAGTTTTCTATGTAAACTCACAATGGGAGATATAAATTATGTTCATGAACAAGATTTGTTATCATAATAACACAAATTTTGTCAAAGTCCATCTATAAATTAAACAGAAATATAATCAGAATCCAAAAATATATCAGAATTTGTGACAGATCCTAAAATTCAGTTGGAACAGAAAAGGATTAAGAATAGGCCCAAAAATTTCAGAAAGAATATTAAGACAGCAAAGACTTCCTGTATATGCCATTCTAGGAAAATCTGACAACAGAAGGATCATGCTCCACCCTGAGTAGGACGCTCCTCTAGGCATCTAGGATTATTCCACTCTCTTCTCTCACTGCACCTTCTGGAGCCTGCACCCGCTCCATTTCTATCTTCCAGAGAACAGAGCACTGATTATTGTAATAGAAATTCATCAAATGAGCTTGATCTTTGCATGCTCAAGTCCTCAGAAACATTAGAAGATCCTCTTTTTGCTGCATATAATCAAATAAATTTTCATAGTTCACCTAGAAGAAGAAAGATGGGGATTCTTTCACATAACAAGGTGCCTCCTTCTGGAGACCAGACTTTCCTTCACCACTGCATTCCAGATCAGAAATTGGCTCAGTTCAAGAAATCGCGAAGTGCTAATCTGTAAATTCTTTAAAGTTTATAGACAAGCGTAAGGTTTGCTGGCTGGTCACTTCACTTTCTTCTACAGAAACCATGTTCCGGGAAGCTCCTTCAGAATGCCACACGGCCAGTTGCCACTTCAACCTTGCTGCAATAAGCTTGTGAAACCTCACTTCTGGGGCTGTCTGGGCACTGCCAGATGTTTGGGAATCTTATTTCCCATTTTCTGTCAGTATTTCAACCATCTCCTCCTGTCAGCTGTGAGCCAAAAAGAAAGAGAAGGCTGAGATTTTTAAGTAACTCACTATCACTCTCAACAGCAAACTTCATCATTTTTTCTTTTCTTTTTGTTTTGTTTCCCCATTGAGAAGATATAAACTCTTCTGGAATTTGCACAGAAACCCTCATCTGATGCTTTTCTAGATTTAAGTTGTTTGTAGTAGTTTGCCCAGTTCTCTGGAATTTCTGTTTGAATTACCAAAGCATTAGATTATTTGAAGTTTTAGGAGAATTATTTGCTCTGTTTTGTACAAATCCCATGATGTCTGTCAAAATTTTGGAATCTAAGAAATTTTCATAACAGTAAACTCTTCCCCTTCATCATGCCTGGTGTTCAGGTGTCCCCTGGAAGCCTCAGCTGATCCTATGTGGAGCTTTTCAGAGGCGGCTACATCTAGACTGTGTAGTTATGGACTAAGAGGTTGTCACAACTAAAATGGTTTGCCATAGCTCTGGGTGTGAGTAAGGAAAATTCCACCATGGGTCTGAGTAGCACAGTTCAAGAGGCTTATATTCTGAGTGGAATACAAAAGGACAGAAAGAAGGCAGGCTCACTGCTTTGCTGCCTCCTGTCTGCTCTGCCATGGACTGTTTATCTGCTGCTAGACTATTTTGTCTTGGAGCCAAGCAACTATGGACCAAAACCCCTACAAAGCATGAGGTGAAATAAACTATTTCTTTTTAACATGCAGGGGTCAGGTATTTCATCCTAGCAATGAGAAATATAACTAAGAAATGATGCTATGTAAGTTTATGTTCCACAGATTGTAATCTATCACACTCAGTACAGTATTATATTCATCCTCCAGAACCTTTCTGGAGCATACAGTTGAATGGGTGCTACAGTTCCTTTTAGAGGTAACAATTGCCACTGATCTTCCTTGCAGGACTTATACATGTGCCATTAGATGTTGCTGTGCTCTATTTTCAATTACTAACATAGTAGGAAAGCAGATGGCCGCAGATTCTGATAAAGGGATGTGCTGTCTTGAGCAATAAAGATCAATGCATCATCTTAAAGTATGTTAGAGGGAAAAAGAAACCCTTGTGGACACTTGAAGGGTGCTGAGACATAGAGAAATCCAAGACTCTTGAAGTACATAAACCTAGAAATCTCTACAACTTTGATGGCTTTATTATTTCAAATTCAAGGCCTGTCTTAGCAAAGTTGACCTTTGTAGTAAGAATTTAATGGTCTCTGGCTTCCTTCTACTCTTTATAATTCAAGCTTGGACCTCCTGAGCATATTCAGTTCTCCATCAACAAGGGACTGATGTTCTCTGCACACTGCCAAAAAGTCCCTGGCTCTTACACATAGCTTTTAATTGATTAGTTTCACATTATCTCTCTGCCTCTTAAGCAGCAATTAACCCCAGCAAACAGCTCTCCAGTTTTATTATCCTTATAATTATTATTTCTCCCTTATTTCTCAAAGGCCTGATAAATCTCACTCACCATTTGCTCTGGGACAAACTAGACAGAGTAGAGTTCAGATGTTGAACGCTCGTTTCTGTAGTAACTGCCCCAATGCATGAAAGCAGTGACAGACACTGTACTTATGTGTCCATAAAACTGTTACCACACTGGTGGGCTGTTGTTTGCCAGTGCCTGACAATGGTGCATGCGATTCTGTGCTTTGTCACACACTAAAATTTCAAGTGTGCACAACAGTTAGCAGGTCACCTGTCACAGTAGGCCTGGTCTCTCAGCCACCATCTCTTTTAGGAGTGAGGTGTAATTATCAGTTTCTAATTATATCAGGAAAGCAAGCCTTTGGAAGCCTTCTCTAGGAGGCCAGGCAGTATGCAGGGAAATGCAGAGCATGCAGAGGGCAACACAGGTGGAGCCTCACACACTTTCACATGCTCATCCTGTCCTTTAAGATATTTGAAGCTGGGCCTTGCAAAATCAGCCTAAGTGTCAATGAAAGGATTGTAGCCCACTGTCCTCATACAGACAGGAGTTGAATGCCAGCTGTCTGCAATCGTAGTGTGACTGTTGTCAACGAGGCCTCTTCTTCAGCTTTGGGAAATGCACAGAGCATTGTGATGGCTTCAGGCTGTACACAGTGGCTCTCCTCCAGCTGAGGAACTTGTGAAGAAGTATCTGGGTGGAGTTTGTGTCTCTCCCTGACAAATGTATTATGAGGCATATGCAGATCTACCAAGTTCTAGTGTGCATCCATTCGTTCTTACATGGTGCCAAGTCTTTGTGTCTTTCAGACTGTAGAAATCCCTAGTGTGTTTCTTGGTTTGCCAATCCAAACCAACCCAGCAACTTTTCATAGACCATTCTGTGTCACCCCATTTCTTATTCCTCCTTTGGCAATTAGAAGACTTGGATTCTAAAAATGAATGGTTGGTGATTGATTTTCTATTCCATCATTTCCTGTAGATAGACCTTTCTCAGTCATTCCAACAATTATTAAAGATATAATTCACTTGTAGGCTATGTTTTTCTGATTGAACCTAAATGGAGATTCTGATAGTTTTGTATGATTTTTCAGTTCTATGAAAAATTAGGCTGATAATATCACCTTGACATATTAGATATTGGTAAAAATACAATTACTTTTCTCTTTTTTAGTCTTTGATTTTCCTACATAGATATTTTAATTCTGGGTAAGCCCGCATCTCAGAATTTCATTCACAGATATCTTACAGTGTGAGCTAGATAGCACTGCAAAGTAAATTAAGGATTTTAGGTTGCTGTATCTACTTTTAGAAGAGATTTCATGTGCTTCCAGCAGCAGGAAATCTATCTTGTCAAGTGGAAGCATAGATTTACTCTTACTTCACATGGAAGCCACACACATAGTGAAAGAGGTACCTATGGGTACCATATTTACATAGACTCTGATGTGCAGCTAATTAGATAATGCAGTTAAACAGGAAATACATTTCCCAGTATTACTTTTGTGTTAGAGGGAAATCTGCTCTAGACCTAGTTTATGGGTTCTCTGCTGGTCATTATTCTCATAATGACTCTTTTCATGCTTGGATAAGGTGACGGGGCAGACTGCCTACACGATTCTGTTACGCTCCTAAGTAGCAGGGAGATTTTGTTCTCCTGGCTTAGCCTTGTTATCCTCAATGACCTCAAGCAAGATAATTGTTTCCATTCAAAAAAAGCAGTGGCATAGGACCATCATCTTTCTACAGACCTCTCCTGAACATCATCTTTCACTCTGAAAGCTGTCTGGACAGATTGTAGCACTTGGTGGCAGCAGAGGTCTAAGAGGGCAGGCCCTGCTGAAGGAGGATTTGTCCAGTCTGTTTCCTCCTTCTGTTGATGCTCTACTGACCATACAATCACTGCTGAGTTTAGCATCATAGTGGGCTGGTCACACAAGAAGGCATGGCTGCTTGTTTATTTATTGACATGCTACTGTTAAGACACCTTAACTGCAACTCTGTGGAGCACCCTTACCTTTTTAATACAGAAGAACATATGGCCATAATTCTATTTTTCAGACTGGAATTTTTTTAAATGCTATGCAAGTTATACTAAGGTCAACATATTCATTTTCTTATTATCTTGAAACTCATATATCTATAAACTACATTATTTTAAATACTTAATACACAAATCATAAGATTAGTGTTATTTTTGATACACGAGGTAATATTTTCTCTTTTATTTTAAACCACATTTGATGGAAAAGTATTACGTGTTATATTAAATCTCACATTTAACATAAAGACTAGATCCTTCAAGAATAGAAGTAAATGTAATATGCAGGAAGAATTTTCAGGCTAAATAACAACAACAGTGACATTCAAGTTTCAACAATTATACTGCTAGAAGTCCTTCAACCAATTTAATTCTAAATTAATCATTTTTTGCTGTGTATTTGAACTTTTGAAATATTACCTATAATGCTTATCATGAACTATTTTTCCTTTTAAGGTTCCACTTAGAAAGAAACAAAGTCTAAGATTCACATTAATCTAATCAGAATAATTCAGAACAGAAACCCAGTAAGCCTCTCTTTCTGTCTGTCTCCTCTGTTTGTCCCTTCCTTCTTTCCTTCCTTCCTTCCTTCCTTCCTTCCTTCCTTCCTTCCTTCCTTCCTTCCTTCCTTCCTTCCTTCCTTCTTTTGTTTGCTGGAGTCCACACAGTACACTAACAAAGTGTCCCATGCATGTCAAGATCTTTTTCAATATCTCTAAAAACATAGCTTTCAGTGTCTTCATGAGAGACACGAGCTGTTACAATGGTCACTGTGAAAAGGAATGGATACAATAGTTTGTATCTAGCAGGTTTTCCTATGTTTTCTAGGCCAGATGAAGCGAAAATTGGAGGTCATCTTTTAAATCACAGCAATTTAGCTTGCATTTTTTACATATGTTAGGTTTCCAGGGGAACAGTATGAAAGTTCATTTTCTTGTACAGCATGAGAAAGCGTTTCATTAATGCTTTTCCTAGGCCTCCACATGTTGCAAAAATATTATGTATAAAATTATTTATAATAAATGAGTAGGATTTCATTTATTTTCCAATTTCCTTAGGCAGAATTTATTTTTCTGAGATTAATAAACAGTCTATGTGATTTTTATTGTTTTCTGTCCTCTAGTTGTGAAGGTGAGTATAAGAAGATGCCCTTGAGGAAAAAAATCTAATGGGCTCATTGTCTATTGTAAGCCAAGCAGGGTCTGCTGTTCACAGCATACTTAACTGACCACACATATCTAAAGAGGAATTATAAGCACTGTTTTATGGCTGAGGAAACAGGCTATGAACATTGGTCAGGTGACTTCTACACTGTTATTTTTTTAATTTTATATTTATTTATTGATTGATTGATTGATTGACAGCTCAGCCCACCCTGGGGGCAGGGCTGGCACAGCTTGTGGTGTTAGGGATCAAACTGCAGTCCCTGCTCTTGCTGTAGCTTGCCCAAGCAGGCACTTTACACCATGAGCTATTTCACCGGCCCTCTACACTGCTATTACTGCAAACCTTTAGGAACCTGACTACCATCATTTTAACTGGATTGGAACTATCATTTAAAAAATGAATATGTAAATGAAATCAATGAAGCAAACTGTGGTGTCTTTTAGGTTTACCCTTGCTGTCATGGGGACAGTCTTCCTTGCCTGCTGTTGAGTATAGAGTTGTTTATACCAAGAAGGATTAGGAAGTACTTGAGAAGATATTGGGTATGAAATTAAATCATTTGTGAGGAGGCATCTCTTTGGCATGAGTTTTTGCAGCTGAAGGTGTGGATCTGTCAGGGACCATAAAGGTTCAGACCAAATAATTCCAATGGCCCCATTACATTCACATGGAGCCAGGAAGGAGAGCAGAAATGTAGTTATTCTGAGCAATCCTTTTTTTTTTTTCTGCTTTTTAAGTATTTAGTACAGAGTCTATAGGGTCTTACTACACAGATCAGACTCTTACTGATGCCCCTGTTTTCAGGCTCCCAAGCACTGGGATTGCAGGTACATGCCACCATGCCCGGTCTCAATCACAGTCTCAGCACGCCCTGGTGGCAGAGCCAGCACAGTATGCCAGGGATGAACCCAGTCCCTGCATCAGCCTAAGCAGGCACTTTAATCTGAGGAGCTCTCTGGCTGGCCCCAGCAATTCTCTTTGGAAGAGAGTTGTAATGGCTTCATTTTTTTATAGTTTCTCAGTAATAACAGTGACTAACACTAATATTTCAACATTTAAAACCTAGACATCTTTATACCTTTTCTGATCAATAAAACCTCTCTCTCTCTCCTTTCTGCTTATGATTCCATTAAAAAAAAAACTGAATAACAATAAAAATCACATACACTTGATTATATAATGAAATTAATCCCTTCCTGCATTATCCTGCAGTTGTTCAGTGAGTTATTTATTTATGTATTTGGTACAAGGTCTTACTATGTAGCTGGAAATTATAGTGATTTTCCTCCCCAGCTCTGGGATTGCAGGCATACACCCTCATGCCCAGTTTTGGTGGTTTGTACCAGAATCTTTGCACTTGTCAGGCAGGTGCTTAGATGTTGAGCTATCACTCCAGCCAGTGAGCTGTCTTTAAATTGCAGTATTTCTATTATCCATTGTTGGCAAAAGATTTATGTTTGTTATATGTTTGTATACAGATTGTATGTAGCTTGTTTTATCAAAAATATCAAAATTTTGGGGCTGGGAGATGGCTCAGTAGAATAAGTGCTTCCCTGGCAAACACAAGGGCTTCAGTTCAATCCCCACTTCCTTCCACATACACACACAAAAAAAGTCAAACTTTTGTTAAAATAAATCATTACAGGAAATATATCAATTAATTATAATTAATTTTCCTAAATTACATGTTCACATAGCATATACTCATTTATTTTAATGAAGTTAATTACATTTTTGTAATCATATACTTACACTTATATATCATTGTTTATGTCATAACATTGAACATCTCTTTACAAAATCTAAAAACCACTAATTTTATAGCATTGTCTGATAGAATTTCTAATAAATTACATTACTATATGCATATAAGAATATACATTTGTTAAACTTCTATGTATATCAAACCTAATTTACTTGAATTATTTCATTAAACATATTTGCTGCATGAGAGGTAAAATCATTTACTTCTGAAATGTGTTTTTCAGTGTTTCACTTCCGGTTTCACAATGTGTCCTTTCTGAGGCTTGCGACCCAAGGAGTGATAGTATTGCTTAGTTTAATATGTGCTTTCCTGATCAAATTTCATGTTAGCTGTTCTTTTTTTTTTTTTTTTTTTTTTGTACAGGGTCTCACCATGCAGCCCATATTCACAACAGTGATCCTCAAGCTTTCTGCATCCCTAGTGCTGGGGTTACAGGTGCGCGCCACCACGCCCGAATCCATCACCAGCTCAGCGCACCCGGGAGCGGGGCCGGCACGGCAAGCGGAAGCAAGGATCAAACCCTGGTCCCTGTGCTTACCTAAGTAAGCGCTTAGTCAGCTGAGCTATACCGCCGGCCTTTCAAACTTCTTATATTACTGGCAGACCACAAAGCATTTTAGGTGTTTACTTATGGCAAACATTTTAAAATTATAATTTGATCATTTCATTTGCTTAGGACAAAGAATTATGAAAGTTTTATCAGTACTTTCATTTCAAGTTAGTAAAGAGATTCAAAAAATAGAAGTACCCTGTCTTGGAAGGTCAGCAATCAGGTATCAGGAGAAGCTAACATATGTCTCTGCTGTATTTCATATTTCTGAAACTTTAGAATGATATTGGTACTAATGATACCATCAATAAAATAACATCAGGAATGTTTGTACATTTGTTACAACAAAGATACATTTAAGTAACCTGACAATTAGGAGTTCTCCTATAAAATGAAAATGAGACACAAGTTGATAGAATATATATATATGTATATATATATATATAT
>PVKA01020735.1:0-30712 GCA_004027165.1 Ctenomys sociabilis
TTTTTTTTTTTTTTTTTTTTTTTTTTTGTGGTCTTTTTGAGACAGGGTCTCACTATGCAGTTCAGGCTGGCCTTAAGCTCACTTTGTGGCTCAGGCTGGTCTCAAACTCACAACAATCCTCCTGCCTCAGCCTCCCAAGTGCTGGGATTACAGGCATGCGCCACCACGCCCGGCTTCCCTTCTTTTTTTTCTCATCCCAGTTTTTACTTCCCATTGACCAAATTATTTCCCTTTCACAGTATCTGTTGTACCATCCTATGCCAGAAAGAATGGCTATCATCAAGAAGTCAATTTCAAATGCTGAAGAGGCTGTCAGGGAAGAGGAATGCTTCTTCCACTGCTGGTGGGAGCACAGGCTGGTACAATCATTATGGAAATCAGTAGAGAGACTCCTCAAAAAGCTAGGATTGGAGGTCCCATGCAAGCCAGCTATTTCTCTCCTAGGTATTTTCCCAAAGAACTGAAATGAATACACCACAGCAATGTATGTGTACCCATGTTTAAAGCACAATTTGTCATAGATAAATCTTGGAAACAACCCAAATGGCCATCATCTGAGGAATAGATAAAAAAGATGTGGTATTTTATACAATGGAGTATTAGTTATGGGGAGAAAAGATAAATTTGAGGCTTTTAAAGATAAATGGATGCAACTAGAGACTATAATGGTAAGTGACATAAATCAGACACATGTGTGCAAACATCATATTGGATCTACATATTTTGATATGAAAAGATTGTCAGCTCATATCATTGTGAGTCTTTTTTTTTTTTTTTTTGTATTTTTTAGGGAAGGGTATACCGAGTGTTCAGGGTCTCACTACTAGATCTTCTTGTAGTAATCTGCCTATTTACAGCCTCCCAAGAGCTGGGATTACAGGCTTGCACCACCACACCCAGTTTCAGTTGCTGTCTCAGCGTGACAAATCTCACCACAAAATTTATAAGACCTTTATACTGAAAACATTACAGAGAAAACAAAAATTTTCAAGAAGCATTTAAAGGTGAAACACTTGAAGATAACCATTATTTATGAAAATCCAATAGACTTAAAATTATTAAAACAATTTTGAGAAGGAAGAAAAAGTTTTGGGGCCAGCCAAACAGCTTAGTGGATTATAGCACCTGCAAGCAGGCGCAGAGGCCAGGGGTGGGAAGGTGGGGGGTTGGAGGTGTTTTGAACCCCAGGCTTGCCCTGCAGACCCCAACCCTGGGGCATGCTGAGAAGGCAATTGAGACTGGGGGTGGTGGCACATACCTGTAATCCCAGCTCTTAGGAGGCTGTAAACAGGTGGATCACTATGAGTCCAATCTGGTAGTGAGACCCTCATCACTCTGTAGGCCCTTCCTTAAATTACAAAAAAAAAATTTTTTTTTGGAAGGTTAACATGATATTATTTCCAAAATTAATATACATTCATTCCTATTAATCAGCTTTGAAACTATCTCATTGACATGTGTTTCTCAATAAAAAAAATAAAAAATATACATTAATATTGTCTTATTTACTCTTTCAGTTTTTCACATTAGGGAGTCAATGCAATACTTGCTTGTATGAGTCTGATTTATTTCACTTATGAATATGGACTCAAGTCCATATAGAGTTGCATCTGTTTACCTATAGAAGTCTCCATGGTTTTCCATTATTACTTATGGGAAAAATCTGTTCAGGTCATGAACTTTTCAGCATTTGAATGTGATTTTGGAACAAACTGAGTTTGACAACCAAGGCATCACTGTAATCCCTCTCTTTTTCTCCCCTGCCCTCCCAGAAGTTTCTACACAGACTAGGTAAGCACTCTATTCCTAAGCTACACCCCTAGGCCTTATTGGTTTTCATTTTGAAACAGCACTGTAGCCAAATAGCCCAGGCTGGGCATGAACTTGAGATCTTTTTGCTGAGATTGTAGGCATGTGCCATTATGCCCACCAATGCTTTCTTGTAGTTTCATTTTCAACAGGAATTTGCAGTTAATGTCAAATAAGCAATAGGTATCAGGGACTTAGCTGCAATATCAGTCACACTTCCATAGCACTTGTATGAGCCAGGCACTGTTTTTAGCACTTTATGCAAATGAGTTCAATTAACCCTCACTATAGTCTTGTAGGAAACAGGCAGAGAGGTTAAGCAAGCTGTCCTAGAGCCAACAGCACAGGGAGAAATTCAGGTCCTAGCATTCTGGGTCCAGAGCCCTTGTCCTTAACCACTGTGCTGATGGTGCTCAATTAATGTGCCCTTGTCGTATCCCTTTCCTCTGTTCCCACATTATGCAAGGGTCTCCACAATGGCATTCAGAAAACACGGATTGACAAGGAACTGAAAACAAGAGTTCCCAAGCTCAGCCTAACCCATGGCTGCATTTGTGCGCTGGAACGTTGCGGGTAGCTCTAAGGAGCTCCTGATGCCTCCTGAAAAGTACACGGGGGTTGTTACGGGGGGGGGGGCATGGCCCTTTATCAGACTCTATTTAGTCATGCACTACATATAGGTCTCCCCAGTAGGGGACCACCGAGGGCAGTTTTTGGTCCCGGGCCTTGGATCACAGCAAGTGAAATTTAACTTCTTAGATAAGGCTGACGATGGCTCAGGTGAATGAAATCTTCCCTAACTACAGGTGAGAGACAGACTTGATCGCTTTTAGAGAAATATAGGCATGAGGCATAGATTCCCAGGACCCAGGGGTTAACTCTGATGCTAACTGAGGGCAGATTTTGTAGCTTTGCTCAGGCCCATTTGAGGGGGTTGTTGATGACACCAGGTTTTGTGCTGTTTTGGTTTGTGGGCCTCTTGTCACAGTGAGCTGTATTCCCAGTTCACACAGCGAATGTTTGGTCTCCACCAGCCAGTGGACTTGGTGGGGAATGGTGATGTCACAGAGCAGCAAAGCTAAGCAGTTAATCAGGAGATGAGCGTGTTCCTGGTTCCTGGGATGGAGGGCCTAAGCCTCTTAAAAAAGACATCTTAGTCTTGTGGAATCACATTTCAAAACATGGGAGCCCTTTAGGAACTGAAGTCCTTCCCTTGCAAAGGTGGAATTGAAACTTTTTCTTTCTTTTTGTAAAGGGGAGCTATTAAGGGATTTTACCCCAGAAAAATTAAAGTTTAGTTCTTTGAATACGGTTCATTCTAGAGCCACAGTGCTGGCCTGCTTAGCAGTGTCTTTCCAGGACACCACGGCCTTGTGTCTCAGTTGCAGTCATAATTCATCCCAGGTGCCTGATGACTTCTAGCCTCATAAAGGTTCATGTTCATTTTTATTTTGTTATTAAGGTTTTTGTTTGGTTGTTTTGGTTTTTGTTAAAGATTAAAACCTAGGGACTCTATTTTATTTTTATTTGAAATTTTAAAAAATATTTGTTTGTTTACTTTTTCAGACAGGGTCTTTGTAGTTTAGGTTGCTCTTGAACTCACTATGTAGTCCAGGCTGGATTTGAACATGTGGGTGTCCTCCTGCCTCAGCCTGAGTGCTAGGATGATAGGAGTTTAACACCATGCCCAATCTGTTTTATTTTTCTTAGTTGGCTTTACTGTTTATTCTACAATGGAGCAACATTTCATTTTATAAAATAGAATGTGTTTCTCTATTAGTTTGATACAGGATCTCAATATATAGCCCGGGCTGCCCTTGAACTTGTGATCTACCTATCTGAGTTTCCTAAGAGCTCTAAATAAATATGTGCACCACACTGTTGGGCCCCTTTTTTGTTTTCAATTGTGTTTACTTAGATGTAAAATGAAACTCATACCCTTGCCCAGGTTGTGCCAATACTGTAGTCTGCTCCCAACCTCAACACTAGAGGAATGGGGTGGGGGACTAAAGGTAGGAGATGGAGTTACACATAGCCTCCATAAATTGCCTGCACAACCTGTATCTAGACATGTTAAAGTATGGATCCTATAAGGGCTTTTAAGGGCATTCTTTTATATAATATGATAGCTAAGCTAGCCACCAATCAATTTTCCCAATTTTCTTTTCTTCTTGGAAATATCATAGGCACTCAGACATGGATGGACCCTCAAGGAAGTCAGTGAAGGAGAGGGGAAGCTTCAAGACTGAGGCAGGATATGCATCCGAGAAGATCTTTTTTTTTTTTTTTTGCAGTACCAGGGATTGAACTCAGGCCCTTGCACTTGCCAGGCAAGCATTTATTCTAACCTCAATTTTCCTACTCTTAACCTCCATTGTTCCTTAGAATTCATTCTTTGGCTTCAGGGAACATGAACTTGACATATCTGCCATCTAGGATTTCTCTACACCATCTTGGAGGCCCACTGTGATCTTTGGAAAGAGGTAAGAATTTGTTTTTGTTTCATCGCACCCCTAAAATATTTCAACCAGATTCCAGATTGTTGAAATAGTGATTTGGCTCACATTGGTGATCAAAAATTGGCATCTTTGAATTTATGCCTTGTTTTTGTCAATAGCCTTATCTCTTTTATATTCTGTCTTTTGTTAGAATGATAGTGAATTTAACTTGAGAACATGGGAAGATTCTGATGTTTCTTTGGTAGAATATTTTACTCTTCTTTTGTTTTGTTTTCTTTGGCAGAACCGGGGATTGAATTCAGGCCCTTGCGCTTGCCAGACAAGTGCTTATTCTACTGAGCTATCTCCCAGCCCCTCTTCTGTTGTGTATATGCTGTATTTTGGGCTTACTTGCTGAACCTACTAGTGCTCCTTCTCTTATTTGTTTGACTTCATTCTTTATTTTTATCTTAGACAACAGCACCAAGGAAAAGTAATGTTAAATTTCCCCATAGTGGACTTTGATATGAAATGCTGTAAATGGATCTTTTTATGAAATCTTGTTTATATTTATTTATTATTACTATTTTTTAATGTATATACTACAAGGTCTACAAGGTCTTACTACACAGATCAGACTCATAATGATCCTCCTGTTTTCAGCCTCACAAGTGCTGGAATTACAGGCACTCACCACCACAACAAGTCTTGGTCGCTGTCTCAGTGCGCCCCAGGGTCACGGCCAGCACAGCATGCTGGGAATCAAACCCGGGTCCCTGCATCTGCCTAAGCAGGCACTTTAATCCGCTGAGCTATCTGATTTGCCCTTCATTGTTTATATTTAGAAAATATTCTTGCCTATTAATAAATCAAGAGACCCCTTCTGCCAACTAAGTGGCAATAGGCCGGCACCTGTTCTCAAGACTTGAGGGACAGATTTCAGTGAGACAGACTGGCTCTGAACCTCCTCCACGCTCTAGAGGAAATATCAAAACTGTTCTGCCTTTGTTTCCTAGAACCTTGCCTTTGCAGTCTAAGAACGAGGACTCAGGGCCAGGCTGTCTCCACTCACTGTGAGCGTGAGAAGAAACAACTTTCTTTTCTGGTGTCATTTTTTTATCTTTTCCTGCCACTTTGCACTTCCCCCTTTTTTTTTTGAGGTGTGTAAGACTGGAGAAAAAGAACTCTACTCACCCCACGTTTCCTTCCTACCCAACAACTAAGAATCTTTGAGTTGAGCCCATACAGAATGAGGGTTTGTTAATGCTGCAGATAGAGAGGTCGCCTTAGATGAAGACAGCTCAGGCTTTTAGCCAGCCCCTATAGAAGGCCAACAAACTAGGGTTAGTCAGGCAGCTAATTAAATGCCCCTGGAGCAGCTGCCACTCTTTAAGCAGAGAGTCTTTCTGGTCTTTTCCCACTTAAGCCAATAGAATGTTGAACATAAAGGCAGCTGAATTCCTTTCCAGAGACCTCTCTGGTTGCATGGAACCAGTGAAAGCTGAGCGGACAATGGAGGGGTCATGGCCAGGGGGACTCTCTGGCAAATACCCAAAGGTTCCTCAGAGGAAGCTGGGTCTTGACAGCGTGACTGAGTAGCCAGAAGACAAATCTCCATTTTCCTATTGACCCTACCTGCACTCCTCAGGAGGTGAGAGGTAACTCTCAGTGATCTTCTGGTATCCTCTGTCCCAGAGTGACCAGAGATGAGACTGTTCTCTTAAGCCTCTGTTAAGAGATGAACTATAGATTTGGACATTTTTCTCTCTGACAGTAAGTGAGGAAAGGCCCTTAAGTTTTTCTCCAACTCCCTGGGAGTTAACATTAGAATCACCTTGTAGTGATTCTAAGCACCTCCCTCCAGGACATCAGGCTGAGGCAGCTGACAACTGTTTAACTTTGGTGGAGGAAAACAATTACCAGGGAAGCGATTTACACTTGTGCTTTGTATGTTAACTAGGAGTAGAAAACAAAATAAAATGGCGTTAGTCTGCTTGTCCCTTCTCTTATGGACATGTAGAAAATTGATACATGTATCCTTGCAAACATGAATTGTGCTTGCTGGGTAATGGGTATAAGTTCAACCTGAGCTTCAGAGACACAGACATCTCAGAGTGGATTTTAACTCTGTCTTGCTGCTAGGGAAGATTGCTTAAGTGATTAGGTAGATAGCACAAATGTGTCATAGACTTAGTTGCCCAAGAGCCCAGGGCAGAATTTCTTTGAGCCATGTATTTGACTGTGTCTAGATATAATCTCATTTACAAGTGGAACTGTGCTCCAATTTGCCCCTTAATTTAGCTTCCTCACTCTCTTTCAAATATTCAAAAAGCAGTGGTTTTGATCTCTTGATGATTGGTTTTGCTAGCAGTGCATCCTTCTTGAAGCGTTACTGGTACAGTTGGAATTAATTATAGCTTGTTCTTTTGGAAACACCTGCTGGAGTTAAAAAATATAAGTTCTTGGGGATGATAAAGTCAAAAGCTGGTAAAATGTGGCTAGTTCTACCCTCCAAATGGCAGCCCCCTACTCTGGAGTGGGTCACCCTGGGGGATACTGTGAGAATATAGAAATCAAGTAGAAATGAAAGGGGCACCAATTGTTTCTCTTTTATTTCAGACAGGAGACTCAATCTCTTGCCCCTTTGGAATGCACAGTGAAACCTCAAGTGAATCCTCAAGTTATGACCCTCCTAACATATGGGCAACATGGGTTATGACTAGATTTTAGGTTTAAGTTATAACCCAAATGTTGGCCGTTTGTGCAGCTGTAGATGAAGACTTGTGATGCCAGAAAACCTACGTAAGCAGATGTGGCAGTCTGAACCTAGATGCCTGTATTTCTGGACATGATTTTGGTCCATGCTTTATATAATTGCCATGATTAATGCTATCAAAATGGCTCCCAAAAGCCTAGGGGAAAAAAAAAAAAGAAAGAAAGGGAAGGTAAAGAAAGCAATTACTGGGGCTGGGGAGATGGCTCAATAGAATAAGCACATTCCTGGCAAGCACAAGGGCCTGAGTTCAATCCCCAGTTCTGCACGAAAAAAAAAAAAAAAAAGAAAAAGAAAAAAGAAAACAGAAAAGAAAGTAATCACAATGGAAAAGAACAGTGTTAAAGAAAAGACAGTCAACCTTAGACCACTTTTTAGGTGTAAAAGAAGTGAGTCTGAAATAGGTCCTAGTGGACTGCAGACTCTTCCAAGAAGAAAACAGATGTCAGAGAGCCAGGTGCCTGATGCTCTCATGGAAGGGGTCTCTCCTTCCAAACTATGCCACCTTCCATTTTATTCTCCCTTCCAGCAACCCACTGATATTAACTTGAATGGTGAGTATAGTATGAAATTGTTGTTTCTGGTAAACTAGGCACATTTTGTAACTTTTTGGTGAATACATCTGGAAAATTTGTACATTATGACCTTTTTAAAATAGAGAATTGAATTCAGCACCTTACATTTGCCAGATAGACACTTGTGCCACTGAACTAAATCTCTAACCCCATGTGACCTTTTATATTATGTTAGTTAAGGGTGCTTTGGGAGTGTCAGAATGCACTATGGGTATTTCCATTATGTCTCACGGGAAAAATAAGACAACTAACTTGAATTACAATCAGCCTCTGAGAATAAATTGAGTTTGTAAGTCAAGTGTCCATGGTATTCTTAAGCACTGGAAAATGTCTGACCCCTACATATTAAGAAAGAGCTATGTAATATTTTTCTGCCCCCATCCATGGTCTGCCCACCCTCTAGAGCCAAAGTAGAATGCAGAGGAAAGTACTGGTTATGATACTGTTTCACAACCAGAATTGTATTGTAAGAAAGAGAAAAATGTTCAGAATTACCCATGTTCAGACTTTCTTTATATTAACAAATAATCCTTTCTTGTGTTCAAAATGTAAGTACGAGCCATGGGAAAACCAAACACCTCTGGCCCCTAAGACACAATTAAATGAATCTATTATCACTGATCCTGGGGCTATTCTTCCTTGCATTTTAGACCTTGTTAATGAGGTTTCCAAGGTAATCTTAAACTCATCTACTACCTCTGAATCTGAGGATGGGGTTTCCAAGGTAACTTTAGCCAAAGCCACATTTGCTATTACTCTGGCTAGGGTTTCCCTTGCCTCTCTTTTAGATCCTAAGAGTGAGGCTTCTAAGCCAGTTATATCCATCCCTAGCTGATTTTGTTTAAGCCCCTCAAGGACAATAAGTAGCAAATACGAAACTACCCATTTTCTCTCAGTGACCTCAAACACATCAAATAAGATCTAGAAAAGTTTACAGAGGAGACTGATTAGTACATTGAGGTCTCAGAACAAGACTGAAAGATGTAATGTTATGCTTAAATCAAACTACAGTCTCTTCTAATGACAGATGGTGGATACAGACTTTGTGACTTCTTTTTTTCTTTATCCTCTCTCTGTCTGTCTCTTTCTCTCGTGTCTTTTTGAGAGTTTCACTATCCAGTTCTGCAGTTCAGGCTGGTCTGGAACTCACTTTGTAGCCCAGGCTGGCCTTGAACTCACAGAAGTCCCCTAGCCTCAGCCTCTGGAGTGCTGGGATTCCAGGTGTGTGCCCCCACATCCTGCCAAATGTGAGTTTTGTAAATGTATGACAGGTACTCAGGAATACATACTTTCAGAGTGGGATTAAAAACAGCCCAGATACCACTGCTACAGAGGGAAGTTCCCTAGGTGACCAGGTAAAGAACCCAAAATGCCCCGAAGACCTCTTTGTTCTAGGACCAAGATTTCTCCTGGACCACTACCTATCACTCTGTTCCTGGAGGTGATAGATCCCCCTTGTAGGCTGGATTTTAGAAATTTTTGATTCAGATCATTTATTAGAAAATGAACCTTGAATGATAGACTTGGAGCACTGCCATTTTTTTCTTCCTCACTCTCTTTCAAAAGTTAAAAAGCAGCCATTCGGGTTCTTTGATTATTAGTTTAATTTTTCGCTTGGCAGTGCAGTTGGAGTCAGTCATATCTTTTGTTTCTGGAGGCAGGTTTCACTAAGGATTAGAGACCCACCCTGGGAAAGATCTTGATCTTAGCTGTTCTATAATTAAGATGAGTAGGACTTAGTTCTTGGGCCACACTTAGAGTCACTTTGGATCCCTTCTCCACTGCCCTGACCCTGAGAAATAACAGTTTATAACAGTGTTTGATCCATGGCAGTTCTCTTCTCTGTGGCTACTGGATTTCAAGACTGAGTTTCCAGAATGGTGAGTCCTCCTGACCCCGAACCCTTCCAGAGTGAAACTGATCTTCATTGATATCCGGGTGATAGTCTAAGAACCTGGTCTAGATTTAACTCTGAAATTCACAAAGAAGAAATGTGAAAGTTTTAGTTCAAGTTTATCTGCCTTTCAGTTCTTAAACAGAGCTAGTAATTAACTCGTCTTACTTCCTGTTCCCCTCAAGAAAGATGCTGTCTTGTTTTTATAGCACTAGGAAGACTGACTGATTTTTGTAGCATAGGGAAGTTCATTGATAGGATAAAATAAAACTAGGGAGCCTTATGAGTTTAATAACAGTTTTAAGTGGAAACAGGCATTAAAGGATAAACACAGGTTCAGCCTTTAGAGGACTGCCTTTCTCTTCATGACTTCTCCAGAACATCTTGCCGGGCCAGCCACTACTCTTGGAAATATGCTAGAGTGAGGCTCTGAAAAAGGAAGGCCTATCCCTATATATGATCCAAGGGTCACAGGCAAAATGGGAAAAACTGTTGTACGTAGCCGTATCCAGCAGGGCAGGGTGGAGTCTTGGTCTCCCTCATTATTTTGAATTCTTAGTTAGCTCATAAGAGTGCCACCTAGTCTCTTTCTACACCCAAATCTGGCTGGTGCCCCCCCTCCCACAGTTAAAATGACCTTTAACATTCTGTCCCTTTAGAGAAAGCAGTGACATGTGGCTGTCAAAACAGCAGTTTTGGCTACCACTTGTGAGTGTCAACTATCAAAGCAACAATAAAAAGTCTATCTATCTCAGTATTCTGATCAGATAAACTGTTAGCCTGGGCCCCATCTTAAAAATGCCTTTGCTTTCTTGAGTATAAAATGTTTCTTGAGTGTTATTCCTTTCTGATTTTTATTATAAGAGATCTTTGTTAATTGTCCTTCAAAAAGTTCAGACTAGTCTATAGTTATAATCTTAAAAACTCTAAAAGGGTTATTATAATTCAACATGACCAAATACATCTGAGTACATTCTGGTTTATTAGCACTTGCCATATGTGTGCCTGCCTGTTCAATTGTTGACTGGTTGCTTAAGCAGCAGTCTTAAGACCATCTATGGCTGGTCTGCTTAAGCTCAGCAATGTGTTTTTCTCATTGCCTCTTTCGATTTGCTTTTCTTTAAAAAAAAAAAAAAAAAAAAAAGCGCCAGGGAGATGGCTCAGTGGAATAAGCACTTCCCTGGCAAGTGCAAGGGCCTGAGTTCAATCCCTGGTTCCACCACCACAAAGAAAAAACTAAAAACACAGATGTTACTTTGTAATCTACATAGTAGATTACATCTGTTCTCAAAATAGTAGCATACATCTTTTTTTTTTCAGAACCAGGGATGGAACTCAGGCACTTGCCAAGGAAGTGCTTATTCCACTGAACCATCTCCCCAGCCCCCCAATGTCTTTGGATTTTAAAGATATTTATGTCTATAGTTAAAGTTGGTATTAAGACAAATGTCCTTAGAATTAAGGGTATGTTTCCACTCAGGTTGCCAGCTGATCAAAATGATGTCGAGACTAGTTTTACAAATGTGATGCATATTATGTACAGTAACCTGGGAGTCTTTCATTGGTCAGGAATAATGTATTAATTATTGTCATCTGGATCTCATAGGTCATCTGAAAATATTGCCAAGATGATAGGGACCCCTTAGGCTTGAGGAAAACTGTAGGATGGAAATACCTGTGGTGAATAAAGGAGAAACTGCCTGGAAACTTTTACTCCAGTCTTTGTTCACTAAAGAGACCTCAATATTTTCCATAGCCTTATGGGACACACGTCAATAAAATTGCTAACCATGCCGGGCGTGGTGGCGCATGCCTGTAATCCCAGCACTCAGGAGGCTGAGGCAGGAGGATTGTTGTGAGTTCGAGACCAGCCTGAGCTACAAAGTGAGCTTAAGGCTAGCCTGAACTGCATGGTGAGACCCTGTCTCAAAAAGACAAAAAAAAAAAAAAAAAATTGCCAACCATATCATTGTGATATGTGTACATTATTTGCCATCAAAAGGTTAAGTTTTCTGTGGGTAAAACACTAAGGCTTTATTCAAAGATGGTCTAGATACAAAACTATGTTAAGAAACAAAGGTTTTCATATAGTTGAGGCACTCATTTTAATGTATTCATGCATTCTAGGTATAGAGGTCCATTAAACCATAAAACCAAATCTTCTTTTAAACTCAGATATCTAAATGTCTTTCTCTTGTGTCCCAGCTACTTTTTTTTTTTTTAATTTTAGGGAAGGCTCTATAGGGTGTTCAGAGTCTCACTACTAGATCAGACTCCTAGTGATCCACCTGTATACAGCCTCCCAAGAGCTGGGATTACAGGTACACACCACCACACCTAGTTTCAATTATGGTCTCAGTGTACCCCAGGGGTGGAGCTGGCATAGCATGCCCAGGGATCAAATCCCAGCCCCTGCACTTGCTTGCAGGCTCTTTAATCCACCGAGCTATTTGGCTGGCCCTCAGCTACTTGCGATAAGAGGTGTATGTCAAAAGCCAGGTGTGGTGGCGCAGCCTATAATCCCAGCATTGAGGCAGCAGAATTGCTGAGTTCCAGGCTACATAGTGAGTCCAGGCCAGCCTGAACTACATAGAAAGCCTGTCTCAAAATAAATAAATAAATAAAATAAGAAAAAAGGAGATTGGCTTAGTTACTTTTTTCATTGCTGAGACAAAATACCTAACACCCAGAATTAAAGGATGAAAGGTTTATTTAGCTCACAGTTTGCAGAGGTTTTAGTTCATAATCAGCTGGCTGCAAAGCACAGTGGCACATGGAGAAGGGCAAGCATCCATGGTGGTAGAAGACAGCAGAAGTAACAATCAGAGAGAGAGAGAGAGAGAGAGAAAGAGAGAGAGAGACAGCGAAAACAAGAAACAACCCTTTTTATGTCCCTTATCCTTATATGGTACGTAGTGTAGGCTGCCGACCCTAGTGTGGGTGTAGCACTCACATCTTTAATCCCAACACTTTAATCAATCACAAGGCCTACATTTAGCCACCTCCAAAAAGCCTGCCCCCATGACTGCAGGAGGCTTTTGGGGACAATCAGACACAGATCGTAACAGAGGTACGCATCAGCAGTAGATCATCAGACAAATGACCGTTTTCAAAAACTTACGTGATGTGCATGTAAAATATGTGTCACTACCCTGAGCGACGCTCGGGCAACAAGCAGTACGAACAGTGCCACATGCTGAAAATGAAAGGCCAGACATTATCAACTTCTAAGGCACATTTACAGAGAGGTGCACTCAGCTTGGGTGGCCTTCTATTGAAGGATAACAAGTTAGGTGAGAGCTTAATATCTTGCGATGGGATGGAGATGCCAGACTAAAGAGGCTATTCTGTACTGAGATAGACAGCCGTGTCCAGCACAAGTCTTGCAGTTCTGGATGGAATACAGTGGAGGATGAAGAAATGAAGATGAGAGTCAGAAAGCTGAAGTCAGATGGACCCCTCTCCTGATGGAAAGGACTGCCCAACAACTGCAGCTTGTTTGCTTAGGCAATCAGCAGAAGAGGCTGTTCATGGAGAATTTTAAGGGGAGGGTAAGATCTGGAACAGGAAAACATCTCTTCAACAAGACATCACGCTTTGGTGGTTCCAGGGGGGACAAGAGAGGAGTTGTCTCTATTTTCTCAGGGAAAAGCTGAGTCCTTTTGTGCATCAGCTCCCCGAGCTGCACACACTTCTCATGGGGCCCTGCCAAACTCAGGAGAAGCAGTAACTGTGCCCCACATACCTGAGGGACAGACAGCTTCACTCCCGACAATGGATATTTTGGTGTGTTTCAAAGATGATGTCATCTTGATTGTCATGCTGAAATACTATGTGTGGCTTTTTTGTTGTTGTTAATATAGGGTCTCACTTCACAGTTCAGACTCAGTGATCCTCCCGCCCCAGCCTCCCCAGAGCTGCGATATACAGGTGTGCACCATCATGCCAGGCTTCAGGGTTGGCACAGCATGTGATACCAGGGATTGAACTCAGGACCTTGTGCTTGCCAGGCAGGTGCTCAGATTACAGAACTTTTTCCCTAGCCCTATGGGTGGCTTCTGATCTCACGTTTTCTCTGTAAAATTATGTAATTATTGTCTGTTGACATTCTTCATGGTTTCAACTACCAAAACAACCATCTTGGTAAGAAAGAAACAATTCCCCCACCCTTTTAAAAAAAAATCATTTATTTACTTGGTACACTGTCTCACTAAACAGTTCAGACTCATAGTGATCCTCCTGTCTCAGCCTCCCCAGTGCTGGGATTACAGGTGTGTGCCACCATGCCTGGTTTCAGTGGCCTGCTCAGCACAGGCCTGGCACAGCATGTGGTACTGGGTATCAAATCCGGGTCCTTGCACTTGCCAGGCAGGAGTTTTTTTTTGATACAGTTCAGGCTGGCTTTTGACCTCACTTTGTAGGCCAGGATGGTCTCAGATGAGCAGTGATCCTTCTGCCTTAGCCTCTCAAGTGCTGGGATTACAGGCAAGTAACATACTTCACATTTTAAAGTATTTCATACTTAAATGAGATGCTTGAATTTTCTTCTTCTTTTAAATTTCTTATAATTTTTTTATTTCCCAATTTTGCAGGCTTATATTTGGTAATCTAAACTAATTTGAAGACAACATTATACAGTGCAACAACCATTGTTGAATTCCTATTATTTTGTTTAGTAAAATTCAGTATTCTAACATTTTAAAACTATGTTGTGTTCTCTTTAAAAAAAATGAGTTAAGCTCATTGCTCCCTCTGTAAGACTGATGTAACTAATCTTCTCTTTTGGGTGTTCAACACCTGAAGTTTGGAGACTAAAACTAGAGAAGTACCTGGGCTAAGAAGATAGCCAATATTTTGTCTTTGGCTCCCCAAGGTCAATGAGGACCCATAACCCAGGACCCCAGGTATATGAGGACTTCTCAACAGGATCCTACAACTTTAGTGAGTCACACAACCTCCTGAACAGGGAGGTTGATGGATAACCCCCCACCCCCCAAAAAACAACAAGAACAGGAATCAACATATGTATAGTATGCCAAAAGGGGGTCAACCAAAGAAGGAAAAGTCTCCCATGCTTCCATAGAAGGCAGCATGGTAAAGCAAGACGATGACTATCCTGGAGGCTAACATCGAGATGACTTGAGAAGCTCTGACATGGTTCCAAAAGTAAGAAATGCCTAAGGAGGCTTAACTGCCCTTGATAGACAGCAAGAAGTTAATTTTGATTAACACAGGTCTTCCTGTAACTTGGTCCTATACGCACAATAGAAAACTATAACCAAAGATGCACAAAAACAATACCATAATAATAAAAGCTATATATAAAAAGGGGCTCCAATCATGAATTCCTTCTGGCAGTTTCTAGCCACACTGGTAGCTGACCACTGTTATGGTACATTAAGGAAAAGTTACAGTAGAATCTATAAAAGCTCATCAAGAGTCTTTAAATTCTTTAGCTAAAATTGTTCTTCAAAACCACCAAGCTCTCCATCTTCTTACAGCTAAAACTAGAAAAACTTGTGTCAAGAAGTGCCAGACTTATAGATAGCCTCCCTTAGAGGAGGGGCCTAGCAGCCAATGGGTGACAATCCCTATCAGAGTCCCTTAAGAGCAGTTTCTTGACATGGCTCTTTTCCCAACCTGCCTTTCCATTCTAGTTCTCATGCTCTGATCACACATGCTTTAACTTCTTTGAAAATTTATTTATCCTTGATTATAAGCTGCCAAACACTAAGTGACCATGCAGATGGAACCAATGACAAATGCGCCAGATCCCCTTTATGGAGATTCACCGACTGACTCTGTAAAGGGAGTTCATATCTGCTAGGCTACAGCATAACTTTAGCCAAGGCCCATTAGATTAGCTTTCTGTAAAGGTCTCTGACTGTGGTTTCAGCTTGAAGCAGCTAGATGGAAACTAGGCCCCTTCTCCCCTAACAGCACTTAGGGTACCTCTTCAGAGAAGGGAATATTATAGACAGCTAAGTTAGGTGGAAGTATCACAGGCAGTGGAACAGGGATGGACTCTCAAGTAAGTTGGTGCAAAAGACAGGAAGCAGCGAGACCGAGGCTGGACATGCACTTGAGAAGATTACAGTCCCAATGGTCAGATTTGCATACTTTCCTAAGGGATAAATGGAAGCTTGAGGTTATTGGTATCACTCTTTGAGATTTCTCATTATCTCATTGTCTGTCCTCTCCCAGCCACTAACACTAAGACCACTAAGACTAAAGACAAGACCAAAGATGATTGGGCAGCCAAAGTTTATGATGTCATCCATCTGCCCTTGCTACCACTGGCTCAATAGTACCTAGGTGGCTATCCCTGTACTCTTATTAGTTGATCATAATTTTGACCCATACTGTACCCACTTCGTGATTTTGCTCTATAAAACTTCCTTTGAGAAGTGGGCTTGTTGGCATCCCATTTGGGACCCCTTCTGTCTCTCAAGGGCTATTTCTATTCCACATTTCTTTTTTTGCAATAAAGTTTTCTACTCTTAACCTCCATCATTTCCTAGAATCCATAACTCAACTTCAAGGAATATGAAATTGGCATATCTGACATTTAGCATTTCCCTATCTCAATTACCCTTAAAAGGTGAAATTATTTGACCATTTGCTTATATTATCTTCCAACAGAAAGGTTATAAAAACAAAACTTGTGGCTTTTATGGCTACAAAGCTCTCTGGTGTTGCATGCTATCACTAAATCTCCTCTAACAGACCTAACTTCTCACGTGGAAGGCATGGGCTGGGGGCATGGAAGATTTCTATTCTATCAGGACCAGAAGAACCAGTCTTGGGAGACTGTGGTCCTTCCCACGCTCTCTGCTCCTAGCCTCCTGTTCTGTAGCCAGCATTCTTGACTTTCCAGGTGGTCTGTGCTGGCTGCAGGCAGGTTCTGGCCAGAAGCAAAGCCTCTAGCCTGCTAGGCAGCTTTCTCTAACAGGCTGGAAGAAGGGAGGAGTGGTCCTGAGTCTGGGAAGAAGAATATGCCCCAAGTAAAGCTGTGTCTCTTGGGAGCCAGAAAAGAATTCTGGATTGATAGCTTTGATTAGGCTCTTGTGCTAAAGACAGGCTGTAGTGGAAATCTTTCCTAACATTTCTATAGTTAGGTTATTTCCTTCTGGTTTAGAAAATACTGCATCTAACTTGGAGGACAGTACCAGGTTAGTGTGGAATGTAGCTGAATAACACCACTGTGAGCCTCTTGCTAGCTTGACCATGAGCAATGAACTCTGAACTTCAGCTCTTGTCTGTACCCTGGGATTAATGATAGTATCTTTAAAAATCAGGGGGGAAAGCATTATGCAAAATGCTTGCTTGATACAAAGCACTTAGAAAGCAGGTAGCTGTCATTAATAACCTGAGGGAAGTGAAGGGAAACACAGCCAAGAAACCAGGACTCTCCTAAGAGAAAAGGAACCCAAATAGCCCTGCTGCTCTCCACCCTCGGCTTAGCTGCCAGGAAGCAGCAGGGAAGGGGCGAGGCCGGGGCATCTGCTGCACCCTGGCTCAGCTGGTCTTGGGTGCTCCCTCTCTCCCCAACACGCAGTGCAGAACCTGGGTATGAGGGTCCTGACCTCCCAGCATTTTCTGCTCTACAAGCTGGGAAGTGGAGAGTTCAAGGAGGAGGCCTGGGGCAGGAGCCTGCAGAAGCCATAGCCACAAATCTGAAGGTGTGCCTGGGAAGAAGGTTCACTCACCTGGCCTGGCTCCTGTGGCCTGCAGATCCGGGTCTGCTCAGGGCTGCGGGAAAACACTGGGCCTTTTCTTTCCTGTCAGCCCTCATGGTTCCTTCCTCCACACCTTGCCCTTCGCAGCCCCCTTAGCACCCACATCCCACCTGCAGAGCACCTGCCTGCAGCAGGCTCCAGGCCAGGGTTTGGGGCAAGGAGGGCAGGGCAGTGTTTATTAAGAACTCATAAGAAATACTGCCAATTTGATGCACAAGACCTAAATCCACCCAGCTGTGACACATAGCACACAACTTAGGTAAGGGGGAGGTAAGCAGGGGCACTCCGTTCGGGACTCTGCCTCCTGCCTGGAACTGCATGCTGTGTCCCGGGACTAATCCTCCTGGGGTGGCAGGGCTGTGGGTCATTATTCCAGGGCAGGGGAGGTCAAGGCTCTGAGCAATTAGGGATATTGGGCTGGGCAGTGGCAGAATTTACTTAGCATACGTGAGGCTCTGAGTCCAGCACCAAAAAACAAAAAAGAAAAACAAAACAAAAAAGTCCAATGTGGGTCTGATATGCAAGGTAGCCAACACTAAGATCTATTGTTTTGTTTTGTTTTCCCTCAGTGATTTAGTTTCATACCCGGGCACTAAGAAATGTCCAGATTCCAACCAGGATAATATCCCTTGTTTGCCTGGGGTCAAACAGCAAGGGCAGACCACAACCCCCAATCCCTCCCAAAATAGCTTGATTCACCCCTTTCTACAAGCTATTATTTATTTTTTGTGTGGCTCTGGTCAGAGAAGCCATAACCTTGCCTGCACTCCGCTTTGCCACTGAACACACCTCTGGTCCCACAAGCTACTTTTGCCACCTGCCAAAAGGGGTCGCTCTACTCCTAATCTCTTCTAGAACCACCTTTCCTGATGCGACAGCATTCAGTCCACTGTTTGGCCACTTTCAGGTGAGGTCTTCTCTGGATGTGTGGTTTTAGCAATGGAACCCAGGGCTTCACGCCTGCTAGGCCAGCATCTCTACCAATGAGCTACATCTCAGCATTTAAAAATTGCTTTAGTCAGGGCCTAAGTTGCTGTAGGTGGGCCTTGAATGTGCTATCCTCTTGCCTCAGCCTCTGAGGTAGCTGGAATTACCACACATGAACTTTTTGATAATCCTTGTCACACCATCTACTGCAATTGGTTGTCTGTGGGTGGAGCAAGCTACCTGAGACCAGACACCCTATCCTGACTATCACCTAGCACTGAGCTGAAATTCCATGGGCCAGTTTCCAAGGTGCCAGGGTTCCCCGGGAACACCTTTGAAAACACTGAGCTAGTTACTATTGGTAAATTAAGGCAAGAAGGAAAAAGAAACAACTATAAAAACCTGACCCTTAGTACTCCTGCCAGATGCCAGCTGTGGTGGCGCATAGCTGCGGTCCTGACTACTTGGGAAGCTGAAACATGAAGATCCCTTGAGGTCAACCTAGGCAATACAGTGAAACGCCAACTCAAAAAAAAAAAAAAAAGATTATCCTGGTAGTAATAATACTATCTGTCATTGAGTGCTCATTATATGACAGGCATTGTTGTAAGTATGAGAGTATATGGGAATCACCTGGGGAATTTGTTAAATGGTTCTGACTCAGTATATCTGAGGTGGATCAGAGATTATGCATTTTTACCAGGCTCCTGGATCAAACTATGCACAACAAGGCTTTGATATATTGGTTTTAATCTCTTAGTAACCCATGAGATTGGTTCATTTTATAACTGAAAAGCCCCTTACATACGCTTATGTCGGGGCTAGCCAAATAGCTCAGCAGATTAAAGTGCCTGCAAGCAAGTGCAGGGGCCAGAGTTCAATCCCCAGGCCTGCCATGTTGGCCCTGCCCCTGGGGCTCACAGATGGCAATCGAGACTGGGTGTGGTGGGAACCTCTTGGGAGACTGTAAACAGAAGAGTTGCTAAGAGTCTGGTCTAGTAGTGAGACCCTGATCACCCTATAGGCCCTTCCCTAAAGTACAAAAAACAAAAACATATGCTTATGTCAAAATACTGGGCAGAGGGATAGCTCAGTGTTAGTGTATTTGCTTAGCATGTGTGAAGCCCTAATTTTGGACCCAGACACACACACACACACACACACACACACACACACATGAATGAGTGAAAACAGAGTGAGGGGCATTGAAGGAAAGGAGGATGGCATAAGCAGTGCACAATTATACTGTGGAAACTGAGACATTTATAAAAAGCCTGGCATAGAGGGGCCTGTGGGGGCTGCACACCAGGCTGCTTCCCCTGTTAGGGGGTATGTGTATAGTAGCCAGGGCTGTGAGCAGTGCTGTGTGCACAGTACCTAGGGCTACAGCAGTACTGTGTGCACAGTGCTCAGGGGTACGGCCTTCCCAAAGATCTGAAGTACTTGAGACCTGAGGAAAAAATACCAGCATCTCCATATAAAGCTGAATACTCAAATTAGGGATGATTCCAGAATTGAAACCAGTTTTTAAAAATCCTTTCAAAAGTTGTCATGAAAAAGATTCCTATTTACTAAGTGATGTGATTGTATTTTAACACATGTGAGACCAAGAGGGCTGGGCCTTGGCCACGTTGCTCTGGACATCATCCTCAGTGTGGCCAGGAACCACGGAGAGATGCAGGCAAAGGGGTACTGTGGCTGCAGAGAGCAGAACAGATCGGAGGCAGGCCAGCCCAGAGGCCCCGTAGCCAGAGACCAGAGTCGGTTCCCATCTTCCAGACTGAAAGAAAAATCTCTCCTTGGTGCCAAGACTTGCGTAAAAGGATAGCGTTCTACAACCCAATTGTTCTTTGATTTCTCTAGCACCAACCTGACTCAGCGTTCTAAATTTACTTATGATTTGGGGACAAGGGTTTGGCCAACTCCTTTCTTATTAAGGTCGGTGATTTTGCAGTCTAGGAGAGGATACATCAAAGGGCACACACTTTGAGTCAGACAGACGTGGGTTCAAGCCTCAGCTTTACTGTTGATCAGCTGTGTGACTCTGCACAAGCGACTTCTTGTGCAGTTTACTGATGAAACTGACATAAACATCTGTCATGGAATGAAGGGAGATGAACTGCATATACAGCACAAGAGAGGAGCTTAGGAATGAATGGTAGCTGTTATCATCCATGGGCCATGGCTGGGGACTGAGGAGGAATCAGAGCAGGGTGGGTAATTCAATCTTGTCATCAGTCTTCTGAGGTAAAGATGGCCAGTAGAATTTTGAGCTGAGGAAACGAAGTCTCAGAGATTTCAACAGCTCAGTGGATGTGGGGTAGAGGTGATAAGCTTGCAAGAGCTAGGATTTTATTTTGTTATTGTTTTTCTCTTTCTTTTTTTTGAGACAGGGTCTCCCTATGCAGTTCACGCTGGATGTACTTGAACTCACTATGGAGGCCCCCAGGCTGACCCTGAACATGCGGTCATCCTTCTACCTCAGGCTCTCGAGTGCTGGGCTTGGAGCCATGCACCACCACACTGGGCTATCGCTCTGTGTGTGCTTTCTCCCTTGCAGTCAGAATCTGCTACTCCAGCAGCCTGTGGTGGGTCCAGATCTACTTGCCTTAGTCAAGATGTGGGTCAATCATGCTGGCAGATGGTGACACCAAACACCATTTTCTTCTTCTTCCCCCACCTTTCCCAATCCCCCTATTACCTCCTCACCCCTTAACTTCACACCCTCAAAATTCCCCTTATTAAAGAGCTGGTCTCTTTGCAACTTGGACAGAGCCACCCCATGCTGGGATGCCTTCCAGGGTGCCTCCCTGTTAGGAGAGGAGATAAGTAGGTCACCCTCAGGACTGGGGGAGGGAGCTCACTTCTTTGAGGAGGAGGAAAAGTACTGAAGATCACACGACAATGGGGACCCGGACAATAAGAGTTTCTCTCTCTCTCTCTGTCTCTGTTTCTGTCTCTCTCTCTCTGTGTCACTCTCTCTCTATCTATCTCTCTGTGTCTCTCTCTGTCTGTCTCTCTATCTCTCTGTGTCTCTGTCTGTCTCTGTCTGTCTCTCTGTCTCTCTCTGACTCTGTCTCTCTCTCTCTGTGTCTCTCTCTCTGTCTCTTTGTCTGTCTCTCTCTCTGTCTCTCTGTCTCTGTGTCTTTGTCTCTGTCTCTCTGTCTCTCTCTGACTCTCTATCTCTCTGTCTCTATCTGTGTCTCTCTTTCTCTGTCTGTCTCTCTATCTCTCTCTCTGTTTCTATCTCTCTGTGTCTCTCTGTCTCTGTCTCTGTCTGTCTCTCTGTCTCTCTCTCTCTCTGTGTCTCCGTCTCTGTCTCTGTCTCTCTGTCTCTCTCTGACTCTCTATCTCTCTGTCTCTATCTGTGTCTCTCTTTCTCTGTCTGTTTCTCTATCTCTCTCTCTGTCTCTCTCTCTCTGTGTCTCCGTCTCTGTCTCTCTCTGACTCTCTCTCTCTGTCTCTCTGTCTCTGTCTCTGTCTCTGTCTCTCTCTGCCCTCTGCTGGCCACTATGGCTGTCGAAAGTGTTTGGGGTCGCACAGGGCTCTAGGGAGCACGCATCCTCAAAGGAAGGCTTGTATGCCCCTTGCTTCCCTCTACCCACCCTGCCTCTCCCAGGAGTTCAGCTGCCCCACAGCACCGGGTGGTGCTCTACTCTGCTCTGCTATGGAGCCGCTCAGCTTCTGAGCCTGCCCCCTGCCGACTGCTCCTCCAGGATCTAGAAGCCAGAGCTTGTGAGCCACCGGACCGTGGAGGCTCCGGGGGCCAGAGGGGCGCTGGCGGTGATTGCCCGGAGCAGCAGCCCATAACCCCGTTTATCAAGATGCTGTTGTGGCAACCAGCTTTGCAGAACGGCTTCCCCGCCCGGCTCTCTGAGCCGCAGTTCCCAGTAAAGAGTGTCGATGAGACAAGAGTCTCAGGGAGAAGGAGAGGCGGAGCGCAGCGGCAACAATCCGACCCTACAGTTCCACCCTGCCCAGCCGTCCCTGGGGATAGAGCTCTGCTGGCCTCAGAATGCTGGGCGGTCACATTTCTAGGAAACTGCAGTTGGAGGGGAAAAGTCCTGGCTGCGGGAGGGATGACTGGTCTCTAGACCTCAAGCCTGCCCTTGGGGCAACGACAAGCACACAAAAACAAAAAGACCAAAGGCTGACCCTCGGACCTGGGAGTGACCAAACCCACTTCCCTGGATGGTGGCTGTGGAAACAGGGAGTTCACCTCTGGAGAGGATGAGGCGGTTCCCACCCTCCTGGCTGGCAGCCTGGTGAACTTCCAGCCTTGAGTCCACCGAGTCAGGACCTGGATAGCACTTTCCAGAGGCTCAGTGGTGGCAGTCCAGGCTTTGGGATGCAGTGTTTCCCACCTGGCCCGTGCCTCCATACTGCCCCTTGCCCTCCCTGCTCTGTCCCCAAGACCTCAGGCACACTGTTCAAGGATCCTAAGCCCTCCACCCTATAAACACCCCTCCAGTGTCTGTGCTCAGGCACGCTGGGAGGAAGTCCCACACTTGCTGTCTGTCATCCTCCTCCCTCCTGCAGCTCACAGGAGAGACAGTGCTAGATGACAGGAGAGAGACATCCATCTTCACCCAGGCCCTTCATTACATTTAATCTCTCTAGTGGGCTAGATCTGTCAAACACACCTTGTTCCCAGGCGGCAGTAATCCCGAGTCATCTCTCATCAGAGTGGGTGGAAACCCCATAGGTATGTAGCAGGCAAGTAGCAGCAGTGACAGCATGGCGGGGCCTCATAATGGAACAAGAAGTTTGGGCTTGTGGAGCTTAGATCCTTTGTGTTCTCAGAGAGCAACTGGCAGCTCCTCATGCCTGGCACCTGCCCCCACCAGGGCCCGGTGGACGGTCAGCATCTCTGCCTGTCTGTGGGTGGGCTGCCTTCCCCAGGCCTAGCAGGGATAGCCCTCAGTTTGGTTAGTGGGAGGAAGGGGCTGGCCTGAAGTTTCCACCTCTCCCAAGCATCAATTAACTTGTTAGAATACAGTGGCTCACACTTATATCTAGGTGACACGTTCTAAGACCTCCAGGTGATGCTGGAACCCTATCCGCGCCATTTTTTTCCCTTTATCTTTTCACTTAAGGAAGTGCCTCACAGTTCTCTTGGGCATATCCAAATTGACAGCATCAGTACTGTTGCACTTTTTAAATAGTCTGTAAAATAAGGGGTACTTGAGCACAAGCAGTGCAATGCCACGATAGCCAATCTGATAATCAACGTGGCTACTATGTGACTCATGGCAGGTAGTGTAGGCAGCATGGAGATGCTGGACAAAGGGGTGATTTAATTACGTCCAAAAAGGTAGGCAATTTTATCGCTGCTCAGCAAGGTGCATGATTGAAAAGTTAGGAATTGTTTAGTTCTGGAATTTTCTACTTAATATTTCTGGATCAGGTTGACCTTGGATAAATAAAACCTTGGGGTTACTATATAGATTACGGGGCACATGCAAATTTCTAATCTCTAAGGTTTGGGGCTCGATTGGTCTGGACTGTGAACGGCAGTTGCATTTCTCTAATCTTTATAATTTTTTCCCTCTTATGAACTTTGGGCTTGACTTGTTCTTGTCATAGAAGCTCAAGTTTAACATTAGGTTGTTTATTTGAATTATTTTTCTGATATAGAAGTTCACTAGTATAGATTTCCCTCATAGGATTGCTTTCATTGCATCCTTTAAGTTCCAGTATTTCCAGTATGTTGTATTGACATCACTGTTTAATTGTAAAAACTGTCTAATTTCTTTTTTTTTTTTTTTTTTTTTTTTTTGGTGGAACTGGGGATTGAACTCAGATCCTTGCACTTGCCAGGGAAGTGCTTATTCTACTGAGCCATCTCCCAGCCCCCTAATTTCTTCTTTAATTTCATCTTTGTCCCATTGGTTAGTCAGGAGGGTGTTATATTATTTTTCTGTGTTTATGAAGTTCTTGTGGTTTTTTTTCGCCATCGATTTCCAATTTTATTGCACTCTGGTCTGATAATGTGCATGAGACAATTCCCATTCTTTTTCATATACTTAACCATGTTCTATGAGCTAGCATGTGGTTTATTTTGAGGACTATCCCATGTGGAAGAGTTTATATTCTGATGCTGTGGGGTGAAACACTCTGTGGACATCTACTAACTCCATTTGTCCAAAAGTTTAGTTCAGTTCTGATATTTCCTTATTGATTTATTCTTTAGTTGATCTATTTGTGACAATGTGGTATTGAAGTCTCTCATTACTATTGTATTAGTGCCTATTTATTTCCCATATCTGTTAATATTGATTTTATATAATTGGGTGCACTGGCCTTTGGTGCATATATATTCATGATCGTTATATTTTCCCCTTGGATTGCTCCCTTTACAGGGATGTAGTAACCTTCTTTTTCTTTCTTAATTAGTCTTGGCTTTAAATCCATTTTGTCTGCAAGTAGAATAGCTACCCCTGCTTTTTTTCCAGGTTCCTATCTCATGGAGCATTGATTTCCATTCTCTTACTTTCAGTCATTTTGAGTTAAATGTGTATGTATCATATTATATATATATCATATTGTTGGATATTATTTCTTGATCCATTCTGAAAGCCTGTTTCTTTTGACTGATGAATTGAGACCATTAACATTGCTGGTTATAGATATTTTTTGACTTAACCTTGTCATGTTATTTTCCTGTAGTTCACTCCCTTTCCCCCCTTGGTTTAATTGCTTTCCCTGCTAGGTAGATTTATTCCATTGGGGTTCATGGAGCTATAATCCTTGTTATCTCTTTCTAGAATATCCTTCAGAGCATTTCAGAGTGCTGAGTTGGTGTTCATGAATTGTCTCAGGTGTTCTTTGTCATAGATGGATCTTACTTCTCCATCAGCTTCATCAATTTTGAAAGATAGTTTTGTGGGATACATCAATCTGAGTTGGAGGTTTTTCTTTTAGGGCCTGGAATGCTTCTCTCCAAGCTCTTCTTGGCTTGAAGTTTTGTGTTGAGAAGTCTGTTGTGATTCTAATGGACTTCCTTTATAGGTGATGTATTTCTTTTCTCTAATAGCTTTTAATATTCCATTCTTGTGTCAAAAATGAAATCATGACTACTGTATGCCTTGGTATAGATCTTTTTTGACCATGGCTAATTGGAGTTCTATATCCCTGTCTTACCTATTTGCCAAATTCTTTTTCTCTGCTTGAAAATTTCCTTTACTTCTGTGAACAGGTGTTTGTTTTTGTATGACATTTGTGCTATCTGCTGTTTTCTCATTTGCTTCAATTAATCACACATTATTCTTTTTTGCATCATCCAGCATCTGCTGGGTTGATTTTTTTGGTGAGCCCTTGAAATTTTAAAAAATCTTTCTTTTCATAATCACTGACCACAATCCTGTGTTCTATATCTGATATGTCCTCATATGTTGACTCATTGTTCTGTACATAGTTTCAATGTAATTTTAAACCTCCTGGATATCTATTTGACTCTGGTTCATGGATTCCATTTGTTTACTATGTTGGGCACTCATGGTTTCCATCAATTTTCTAAGCTCTAATTTTAAAAATTTGCATCTGTTATAGGGTCACTAACTATGTCTGCTTCTCCCTCTCTCCCTCTGACAAGGTCTTGCTATGTAGTTCAGGCTAGCTTTGAACTCACTATGTAGCCCAGAATGGCCTCAGATTTGTGGCAATCCTCCTTCCTCAGCCTCTAGAATGCTGGGATTATAGATGTGTATCACCACACCCATCTACTATGTCTTTCATTATGGTTACCATCTCTGAAGTTATCTAAGAAATTCTTTGTTGTTTTTGTTTTTGAACTGGCGATTGAACTCAGGCCCTTGGACTTGCTAGGTAAGCACTTATTCTGCTGAACTATCTCCCTGGCCCTGATAAATTATTTCTGATTTGATTTCGTTTTTGTAGAGCTTCACTCATATGCTTTGTTACTTCTGCTGATATTACTTTAGAGAGTCCAGGTGGATGGCTTTCAAATTGCTCCACCTTGGGGCTGGGGAGATGGCTCAATGGAATAAGCACTTCCCTGGCAAGCGCAAGGGCCTGAGTTCAATCCCCAGTTCTGCCAAAAAAAAAAAAAAAGGAATTACAGATTGCTCTACCTTATTGCCTCTGGTAAGCTAGAAGTCTGGGGTTGCATCTTGTTTAAATGTCTTCTCATTTCCTTTTTTAAAGTTAATTCCTAGGTATGTGCTTATAAACCAGTTGGGTCAAGTAGCCTTATTGCTAGTATTTCAAATCTCGAGGAAATGATAACTTCTCAGAGATCACTTCCAAGTGTAGCTGGCTTTTGAGTTTTGAGTCTGTTGTATGATCCTCTTTCTTCAATTTGTTGGGGATAAGTTGCTGCCTATTTGGCCTAGCCTCTGATTCTTTGGCACTGGCTTATAGTATTTCTTATGGCTCTTAGGCAATTTCAGTCTTGGCACACCAGGAAGAACAACTGGTTAGAACAATTATGTCACTTGGTTACAGTAACACAATCAGCAATAACAATAGCATCAAACACAGCCTAAAGAATGACAAACTGGGTAACCATTAATTTGCCACATTTAACTATATGAACTAGATTTGTGGTTATGTAACAAAATCCAAAACAAACCAAAAAGTTGTATATAGTAATTTGCCCTCAGTATGGTGATTTTTACCCTCAGGGGAGAAAATTTAAAAGGCTATTTGGGAGAAAGTAGAGAAATAGAAGAGGAAGAGATGAGAAGCAAGGCTGGAGGACAGAGGAGGATCATGCAAAGTTTGGGAAATTGGTGAAGAAGACAAGAGGGAAAAAGAAGGAAGAAATGAAAATAAGAACAGGACTGAATAACAACAAATACTAGAAACAATATTCATACTCATAGAAAAGCAGGAACAAAAAAAAATCAAGAGGAAAAAATAAAAAGGCTACTCCAAGGCATGTCTCTGCTGTCAGTGACAGGCAACGTGGGCAGAACCTAGGCCTGGGTTGGACTAATCCCACCAAGCCAGTTGTCATTTACAGCAGGGTAGTGGATAACCCCAGTGAGCCTGCACCTTTAGTTCTACTGAAGTTCAGGCTGGTTTCTGGCTGTGGGCCAGGAACCCCCTTTGTTCAGCCTGCCATGCTTTGTGGGCCTCCTGCCGACTTGAACTCAGCTCCTCCCCACCCTGTTGCTGGGAGCCACTAGATGGAGCTAGCCTGAAACTGCTCTGAGTTCCTAGCTCAGTTGTCCCATCTCCAAGATGGCTACTGGCTAATTGCCCTCCCCCCAGGGGAAATCTAAAACCTGAATGACCTGACCAGCCACTGCAGTCGGCTGTGTCCACTGCTCCATTCCACTGGTGCATTTCTCCATGGAGGCCTCTGGGATTGCTAGGAGTCATTGTGTGTCTGCAGGTTTGAGCCACCCCTCTCACATGGTGAGTAAGGACTTGGAGAAAGTGCCTTTGCCACTTCCTTCTTTTTCTTTGAAGTCTCTCTCTTCACTCTCCCCATGGGTTTCAATTCTTGCTTCAGATCTTTGCTAGATACACACAGATCTGCTTCTCTTCTTCCCCTCTTCCTTCTCCTTCTCTCTCTCTTTTTTTTTTTTTTTTTTTCCTTTACCGGGGATTGAACTCAGAACCTTACACTTGTCAGGCAAGCGCTTATTCTACTGAGCCATCTCCCGGCCCTGGATTGTTTACATTGCTATATTCCAGCATTTGGACACCAAATCTCAGAGAGGCTGTTTCTGTGCTATTCACCACTCTGACATCTTCTTCAGCTTGTTTCAATGCTACCAAAATGTTGTTGTTGGTCTTCTTTCTTTCTGTTCTTGTTCTCCTCCTCCTCCTCCTCCTCCTCCTCCTCCTCCTCCTCCTTTTCTTCTTGAGCCAGTGTTTCACTATGTAGTAAGACTGGTTTGAACTGACTACATAGCCCAAGCTAGTCTCATGATGCTTCTGCCTCAACCTCCCAAGTGCTGGGCTACTGTTGCACTTATAACACATACTCAGAGTAAGCTACCACATAACAAGTTTAAGTCCCAGCCCTGCCACTTTTTAGGTCTGTGATCTTGTACTTGACTTCTGTGAGGTCCAGTTCCTAACTTAAAGGTGGAGTGATGATCATGGGATAGTTGAGAGCACTGGATTGCAACATATTTTGCAGTACCAGGGATTGAACTCAGGGCCTTGCTCTTGCCAGGCAGGTGCTTAAGCTGCTAGGCTACATCCCTGGGTAGGCCACATCTGAGGATTTTAATTCCCCAGGTAAGCATCACACATCTCTGGACTTCTGTTCTCTCACCTGTAAGACAAGAGCTTTGGCCTATTAGCCTATTATGGCTTTTATCTAGATGTACCCTCAAACTTCATGTGCTCATAGGTGGGGCTTTTGGGAGATGACTGGGTCATGGGTATGTGACACTGGATTAGTCCACTGGTGGATTTATTGCTCTATGACGATGGGAGGTAAAGCCCCGTGGGAAGAAGTGGACCACCTACTCAAGTGCTCGCTGCTTCCTGCCTGCCATGCCATGGACTGTTTCTCCTCTGCCATGCTTCTCTGCCGTGCTGCCCTGCCTTCAACAGACTACAGAATGAACCCTCTACAGACTGTGAACTAAAATAAACCTCTACTCCTTCAACTTGTGGGTATCAGAGATTTTCTCTCAACAGTGAGAAAGTAACTGAGACACAGACCAATTCACGAAGGATAAACTACTCACTGATTTTCTTGCTCTGCAGTAGCACCTCAACTCTCAGATCCTGGAAAAAATGTGGCCAAGCCCGCCAATACCTGACGCCCACCTCCACCAAATCACACTTTTACATAAGGCCTAAAGGGACTATAGTTTTATAGACCAAACTGGGTCTTCTAGTCCCATAGTGGTCTGTTTCTAGCCTACAGTTATAGTCATAGTTTCTTTTTGTGTGTGTGTGTTTGTGTCTTTTTGAGGCAGGGTCTCACTATGCAGTTCAGGCTGGCCTTAAGCTCACTTTATAGCTCAGGCTGCTCTCGAACTCCCAACAATCCTCCTGCCTCAGCCTCCCAAATGCTGGGATGACAGGCCTGCGCCACCACGCCCAGCTCATAGTTTCTTTTGTTTGTCTTCTGTTCACATTATAGTCTACATGAGTTGGATTATTCATTCCTCCCCAAGGAGGTCCTATGTTTTCCTGGCTCCTATCTTTGTTCACATTCTCACCATTGGAATACTGTTACCTTGGTCAGAGTCCTAGTCAGGAGGAGAAAAACTTTGACAGGTATCTCTTAGACAGAGGGTTCATATCTAGGATATATTAAGAACTCCTTCAAAATAAATGACCCAACAAAAACATGGGCAACTGGAATCAGCAAATGCTTCTTAGAAGAAATGCAAACTGCCAATACACACATGAAAAAATATTCAACATCAGGGGCCAGGGAGATGGCTCAGTGGAATAAGTGCTTCCCTGGCAAGCACAAGGGCCTGAGTTCAATCCCCAGTTCCGCAAAAAAAAAAAAAAAAAAAAAAAAAAAAAAAAAAAAAAAAAAAAAAAAAAAAAAAAAAAAAAAAAAATCAACATCACTGACCTTTAGAGAAATGCAAATTAAAATAACACTGAGATTCCATCTTAACCCAGAAAGAAGGGCTATCAAAGAAATTAGATAACAACAAATGCTGGGGAGGCCACAGGGAAAAAACCTTACTCCATGACTCATGGGAATGTAAACTAGTACAACATTATGGAAATCAGTATGGAGATTCCTCAAAAAATTACAACTAGAAACTCCATTTGCTCCAGCTGTTCCCTTTCCAGGTAACTTAATGAAAGGGATAAAATCATGGAATCACAGTGACCCGTGCATATCTATGTTTATAGCAGCAAAACTCAAAATAGCAAATGTGTATTCATGCAAATATGTAGCAATAAAAAGTAAAAAATGCCAGGCATAGTGGCACCTGCTTGTAATTTCAGCATTTGGGAGGCTGAGGCAGGAAGATTGCTATGAGTTCAAGGCCAACTTAAACTATACAGTGAGGGGCTTGGGGAGAGAGCTCAGTAGAGTAGAATAAGCACTTGCCTGGCATGTGCAGGGGCCTGAGTTCAATCCCCGGTTCGGGGCGGGGGGGGGGGAGTGAGGACTGTCTCCAAAGTTCATCCCAAATTATTCTTTCTTTCTTTATGCATTTAGTACAGGGTCTACAGGGTCTCACCACACAGATCGGACTTCTGGTGATCCTTCCTGTTTTTCGGCCTCCCAAGCTCTGGGATTTAGGGGTGGGCTACCACACCCACTCATTCACTGTCTCAGCATGTTCCTGGGGCAGGCAAGCTGGCAGGCATCGAACCCCTGGCCCCTACATCTGCCTAAACAGGTGCTTCAATCTGCCAAGCTATTTGGCCCCATCCTAGATTCTTCTATCCACCCAGCAATCTAATCTAATCTAATGCATCTGATATCTATGTTTTTCTTTGCTGATAGAAGATGTTAGTAAAATTTTCAAATATAAGGCTGAAATAAAATTAGAAGTTGCAGCACCATAGCCCTTCTACTTGGGTCTAACATAATCCTTCTGTGTGGCATGCAGAGATCCAAGGTCTGCTAGTTTATCCCGGATATC
>PVKA01020736.1:0-39845 GCA_004027165.1 Ctenomys sociabilis
GAGTAATGATCCTCAAGTGTGGCGTCTACCTGATGGCAGCCTGAGAGGAGCAGGACTTTAATGTGGGTGCCTGTAAATTTGTGTAGGGAATACAGGAGGAAGCACCTGGACTTAAGCATAGATAGTGTTCAAAGCCACATACAGACCAGGGACCAGAGGCGATAGTCAATGTATAATGACAGAAAGTTCAAAAATATCTGTTCACTCAACTGTTAATGACACTTTTCTTACGTTATTTTGCTTCCTGACACTCCTCATTGAAGCTGTTCTATGATTAAATTTTCTGGTCTAGTATTTAAAGAACACATGTTAGTGATCTGATATAGCCAGTCTACACTTAAGGTAATATTAATTTACTGATGCCTTGACCTATTCTAAACACTGAGTTGTACTGTGGAATTTTTCAACAGTGATGTGATTGTCAGTTAACTCTTTGTTTGAGATATGCTGAGGTATTTTTTAAAGCTATTTAATTTCTGCTTGTTACATTCAACCATTGCTAAGCTAAGCTCAATGTGAGTTTCCTATTGCTGTTGGGCCCAATACCAGAATTATGGTTTTCTTTCAATTCTTACCTGCCTGTGCAATTATTTGTATTTTACTTGTTCATCAGTGGAAGAACAAAAGACATGTGAAAGTAAAAGGCATAGAGTCAAGAGTATAATATTCAATCTTCTCATATTCACTTTCCAAAAATCCGCAGGTTTGGAAATCAAGTAGTCAAATCTTTGTTGTATTAAAGTAAATCTAAATCTGTATGAGTTATGATCAAAACTGAAAGTATCTCTTGGTCTGTGATGAAAGAAATGAATACTATTCTTGTGTGATCTTGTGTAGGATAGAGTTTGGGACTACTGTGCTAGTGGGCAGAAATATTTTCTTTTACTTTTTTATTCCTTGTCTCTCTTTTCCTGTAAAAAAATAAAAACTTTCCTAGGAACAATTGTACTTACTAATGAATTGTGGAATTTGTGCTTTACTAAGAATAATTATGGATTTTCTTGCCAGAAAGTATAACTTGAACTTGCTTAGAAAATATATATTACCACATTTCAATTCATTCATGAATGAAGCACATAGAATGCTTACTATGTGTAGGCACTATTCTTGATATTGAGGGATATGGAATAAACAAAAACAGAACTCTTTACTCCTACATAGCTATTTTTATCCTATATGTTCACCAAAGGGCTAGCCCTTTAAAAACAGAAGCTATAATTCCGCCTCCCCCACCTCCCCTCTCCCCCCTCCCTTCCTCTCCCTTCTTCTCCCCTCCTCTCCTCTCCTCTCCTCTTCTTTTTCCCTTGGGAGGCTGAACACAGGAGAATCACTAGAAGTCTGATCTACATAGTGAGACCCTGTAGACCCTTCCTAAAATACAAAAAAGGCACAAAATTTCAAAACAAGAATAGGAAATCAATGAAAGTGGTTATATTACATACTGTTATCATCAAATTTGTTGCTCAGACTACCAGATATAGGCATGCAAGATTGATTTAAAAAATTAAGTCTTCCTTTCCATAAATCTTGATTTTTTTCTCCCTCTCCTCCCCTCCACTCTCATCTGTTTTCTCTTCTTCCCTCCTTTCTCCTCCCCTTCACCTCCTATCCACTTCCCCTACTCTTCCCTTTCATTTTTTTTCTCTTCTGTCTCTACTTTTGCACTGTGTTTGTTTGTTCTTTTAGATCAGATTTCATGATGTTGGGGAACTTTGCTGAAAATAGTACCAAGTTTCCCATGTGTCTTTGCCTGAAAGAAATAATCCCAACTTCATCACATTAGTGCAAAACCCCCTCCAGCTGGCCTGAGTTGGGTTACATGATTAAGTCACAGGCATGTTGTCTTCCCTCTACAACTGTGGCCATCTAGTTTGGTGGCTTCTGTGCTTGCAGTCCACTCTTCCATGGCAGGATTAGAGGAGGAACAATGCTTCAAATAAAGAATGATGCTATTCCTTGGGGAAGATGGTAATGCTAGATAGATAAAATAATCCTGCCCTGCCCTGCCAGGCTACCCCCAGGGTGTGCTGAGACATTGAATGAGGCTGGGTGTGGGGGCATATGCCTGTAATCCCATGCTTGGGAGGCTGAAAACCAAGAGGATCACTATGAGTCCGATCCGTGCAGTGAGACCCTGTAGACCCTGTACTAAATAAAGAAATAATAATAATAGGATATCATTACACCACTTAAATGATTATACTACATTCAACCTCTCTAGAGACACCTCAGAAAACTAGGATTAGAAGTCCTATTTGACCCAGCTATGCTCTTGGGTGTTTTGTTTTTCCAGAACTGAAAACATTAGACCACAGTGACATATGTGGATCCATGCTAAATCTTGGAAACAACCCAAATGCCCATCAACTGAGGAATGGATAAAAGAGATGAAATGCTTTTATACAATGGAGTGTTACTCAGCTAAGAAGAAAGATAGACGTGAGGCTTTAAAGGTAAATGGATGCAACTAGAGGCTGCATCCACGAGTGAAATACACCAGACTCACATGTGTAAACATTGTATTATTTCCCTAGTCTAAGAACCTGAAAGAGTAAATAAAGTCTGAAAGGTACAATAGACATAGTAAAAGGGAAAGAAACTGAATACAAGGAATAAACAATTGAGATTAGGGAAAAGAGAAAAGACAGGATTAAAAAAAAGAAGGGGAAAAATCATGTAAGTACATGCACAGGATGTCCAAGATGATTGCAGTACTAACTTCTCAGTTTTTTGAAGGTAATTGTTAATGCTTACAATTTTTACTTTGACCAATTTTGTACGTCAGTATCTTTTATCTGAGCAACTATATTGTAGACAGCAATGTGCAATATAAGAACAACTGTTAAATACCTTTCATCTTTTTTTAAAATCTGTGTTGTTTCTGATATCTTATCAGAAACAACACAGATTTAATAATCTTTTTAAAATAAATTATTTTAAAAGATTATTTTAATAATCTTTTTAAAATAAATTAAAAAAGAAAAGGCAAAATAATTCAAGGTTTATGGAAAGGAACAGTTAATGTTTTAATTTGTTAAAATCAATCTTGTATACTTATACCTGGTAGTCTGAGCAACAAATTCGATGATAACAGTGTGTAATATAACAACCTTCATTAATTTCCTGTTCTTGTTTTGAAATTCTGTGCTTTTTTGTGTGTGTTTTAGGAAGGGTCTACAGGGTCTACAGGGTCTCCCTACATAGATCACACTCGTATTGGTTCTCATGTATTCAGCCTCCCAAAGATCTGGATTACGGGTGCATGCCATCATGCCTGGTCTCAGTAGCCATCTCAACGTGCCCCAGGGGGCAAGGCCGGCACGGCAGGCCCAGGGATCGAACCCTGGCCGCTGCGTCTGCCTAAGCAGGCTCTTTAATCCGCTGAGTTGTTTGGCCAGCCCTCTGTGCCATTTTTATTGTTTTATCTTGCTTTATTTTTGCCTTTGTTCTTATTATTTGGATTTTTCTCTTGAACATGAAGTTTTTAAAAAAAAGAACAGAAAAAAAATTTTGTATCAACTTTTATTGGAATGCAATTTATATTTCCTGTCATGTCATAAAATTCTTGAGAATAGTAATTGTTTCATTAATCTATGTTTTACTTAACATAGGTTGCATAAAAGCTCATAATAGATGCTTAATATATAGTTGCTAAATAAATAAATGGCCTTGAGTTACTGAACTTTATCTTCTTGGAACATATCATGAATTATAATGAAAGCTCATATTTATTGGACATTTGTTGCATGTCCGCATTGTATTGAGATAGAACATCTATCATTTAATCTGAGTAAAAATTATAGACTGAAGATACATTTTAAATGATATCTTCACATTTTACATGATTTATTTTCATAAAATTATACCCTTCTACATTAGCAGGTTTTTGACCTGTCTCACTTTTTAAAAAAAATATCAATCTACATGGAAAGATTTTATAACCATTTTTTATTTCTTAATATTTTAGTTTAGCACACAAAGAGATTAAAAATAGCATGTAGAAAGTACAAACATCGCAAAATTCATACTTTCTAAATTGTACAGAGTCAAGGAACTGGAGAACCCATAGAACGCTAGTAAGAGATGGAAAGAACTATGTTGGATGCTGAAAGTCAAAGAGCATTTTGGGCATTTGCGTATAGGTTAATTTTTACCAGAGGAGATTTTAAAAAATGTTATTAGTATTTTTTACAAAAACATTTAATTGATGTATAGTTATGATACATAATAGTTATGTTTATTTTGGGGGAATTGCTCATGTGTATCAGTGATGGCAAACCTTTTAGAGCTTTCAGTAACACAAACAACCCACAGCCCACATACCATGGGCTCGCCACTTCTGAAATGTAACACAGTAAGTTGATCACTTTTTATCCCCTCGTCCTATTCCTGCCTTCAAATGTCACCTCCCCGTTTCTAACATCTCCCTTTTATTTTTTCTTCAATTTATTTATATTTAAGATTTGTTATGTAAGAGAAGCTATAATGTATTTGTCTTTTGCTATAGGACTTATTTCATTTAACATTATAATGTGAAGATCTGTCTGTTTTGCTGCAATGATGGATTCATTCGTTATGCATGAGTAAAATTCTATTGTGTATATATATTTTCTTCATTCATGCTTCTGTTAATGAACACCTAGGCTGTTATTAAATGTTCACATACTTTAGTTATTGTGAATTGCACCGCTATAAATATGGTATGCATATATCACTAGAATATGATGACATTAACTCTTCAGGAAATATACTCAGAAGAATAGCTGGGTCACATGGAGTTTAGTTTTAATTTCTTGAAATTTTCTATGTGATTTCTGCAGTGGTATTATTTTGCACTCCCATCAACAGTACAGAAAGGGTTTTTCCCCACATCCTCACCAGCATTTGTTGCATTTTGTGCTTTTCATGTTAGTCAATCTGATTGGAGTAAGACAGAATCTGAGAGTTGTTTCAATTTCATTTTTCTGACAGCTATTGATTGATTGATTGATTGATCATATTTTGGCAAGGGTTGACAGGGTCTTACTACATAGATCGAACTCAGTGATCCATCTGTGTTCATCCTCCCAAGAGCTGGGATTACTGGGGTGTGCCACCACACCCAGTCTCAATCGTTGTCTCAGTGCACTCTGGGATGGGGCAGGTGCTTTATTCTGCTGAGTTATTTGACTCACACAAGATGATGAATAGTTTTATTGAACATATGCGCTTCTTTGAAGTGTCTATTCATTTCAGTGGCTTAATTTTTGATTGACCCACTTGCTTTTTGCCGTGACTTTAAATTTTTTTTTTCATATTTTAGATATTAGTCCTCAAAGAGAAGGGTATCTGGCAATAATCATTTCATTCCTTTGCTGTGCCAAAGCATCTTAGTTTAATGTGAGCCCATTTGTTGAATCCAAGGATTGTTTCTTGTGCTATTGGAGTCCTGTTCAGGAAGCCCTTGCCTATGCCTGTGGACTCAAGTGTTTCCACTATGTTATCTTCTAAGAGGTTCAGCTTTTGTGTATTTATATCTAGATCTTTGATCCACTTCTATTTGGTTTTAGTAAAAGTTGAGAGAGAAGGGTTGGTTTCATTCATCTACACATGGATAACCAATTTTCTTGGCTTCTGTTTTTTTTTTTTTTTTTTTTTTGTGTGTGTGTGTGTTTGCGTAACCTGGGATGGAACTCAGGACCTTGTGCTTGCTGGGTAAGCACTTATTCCACTGAGCTATCTCCCTGGCCCTTCCTGACATCTTTAAAGAAGTTATGTTTTCTTTAGTATGTTTTTGGTTCCTTTGTCAAAAGGTAAGATGACTGAAGGTGGATAAAATTGTTTCTGTGTTTCTATTATATTTCATTAGTGTTTACATTTATCTTGGTGTCAGTACCATGCTGGTTTTGCTACTACAGTTTGGAAATATGACTTAACATCCAAGACTGTGATGTTTCCTGCTTTGCTCAGGATTGACTTGGATACTCTAGGTATCCACTGGTTTTATTTACACATTAAGGTGGTTTGTATCCAGTTCTGTGAAGAATGTTGTTATTTTAATAGAATTTTTATTAAATCCATATATTGTTTTTGGCAATATTGCCATTTAAATAACATCATTCCTGTTTATCCAGGAACAGAGTATGTCTTCCAACTTTCTAAGGTCCTCTTAAAGATATTTTTATTTAAAACAGTGTGGAAAATTTATAAGCTTTGTTAAAATTTTGTGAATTAGCACGTTGACAAAAGAGACACTAGCCTATATTATTGAGCATTATTTAAGAATCAGAGTAACACTTTGAAAGCTTTACCAATCTTCCATTCCTAAGTTGAAACAGAAAAGCAAAGCAGGTGGAAAAAAAAATCAGTTTTCCCTTCCCCAACATTATGGATTTGTCATGCTTGAGCAGGGGTCTTTCACTTCAGAAATTTTGTCAGTCAGTCAAACAGATGACTGTGACTAAGCAATGCATGGTGTTCACTTCTGGCACTGTCCTCCAGTGTCCTAGTTGGAGCCCTTTGGACAGACACTACAGAGTTATCATTCTTTTAATAGCAAAAGTAAACATGTTTTAAATAAATATTTTTCTATTAATTTTTTGTCTAACTTATCAGATTATCCTGGCTTTTCTTATTGGTTCATGTTTATAACTTTTTTCTAGGAATTTTTATCTGTTTTCTAGGAATTTTAATCTGTTTTTTCATTTGCTCCTAATTATAGTTCTCAGAACCTATTTCTTGGATTAACATTTGGTGTAATTTTTCCACTTGATTTTCTTTCTTTTTATTAATTTTATTGAGAAAGAAGTAGCAATGAGACAGTTTCAAAACAGGTTAATAGGAGAGTTACAATAATTAATACATTGCATATTGTTGTCTTTATAGTAGTTATTCTTAGTACAGGATGCAGACATGACATCTTGTCTAAACACCATTAGTTCATAACTGTCTTCTCATTGAACTAAGAGAAAGTAGCTGTATACTTATGTTATTTTGTATTTCACTACAAAATGGTCCTTCATTTATATCCCCTTTTTTGTTTACTTTTGTCAGAGATTTGTATTCCATTGCCATTCATATATTGTAGGTGCATGAGTTCAGCAAAGTAATCCAATAGAGTCCCGGAGTCCATAATAGTAGTGGGTTATTTGCAAGACTGGCAATGCCAGAAGTTGTGAACTTGAGCCTTCTACAGCTCAGGATAGTAATAAGGCTTTACTTTTTCTAGCTCGTTTTTATACTTTTCTGCTGGCTAAGACCAAGATAACGCAAGACCTATGAAACAAAAAATGTAACTTTTGTACCTGATAAGGTCAGCCAGTCTACTAGATTTTTCAAGGGTACTGCCTATTAGGAACATTGGCACAAATATCTCACAGAGAGCTGAATAAGAAATATAAAGAAACATATTTATCTATTTATTTATTTTTATACAGTTTGTGAATTTTATTAGAACATTACAGAAACAATGAACAAAAAAAATCATAAAACATTGTGGAAACATTTTCCTGGAGATGCAGAATGGCACAGCGGCAGCACAGTCTCTGCTCTGCTGCCGACTGACTAGCTGCGGTCCTGGGGCAGACACCCTGTACCCATCAATTCCATTTCCCAGTTCAGAAACCTGGGATGCTAACAGCATCCACCTCATATAGTCCAGGGGATTGAACACACTAATATTTGAGAAACGTTTAAAATAAAACCCGGTATATAGTAAGGGCTACTCTTATAAAACAAAGCAAAACCAAAAGGTCTTGAATTAGCTGGGTTAATTTCTCCATGAGTTTACCAGGTCCTTATCTGTACACCATTTTTAGGGAGTCCTTTGGAATGCACAACTTGATGTTCTTTTTATTTCTTCATATTATGTAGGGTCTGGAGCAGGGTCTGTATTACTGTATAGTTTATAGTGATTAAATGAAGTTTCAGACTAACCACAACAATGCAGTAATAAGCACACAAAAGACAATGGCGCTTTGGTTCACTTACTGTTACCTCTGTGCTGACAACAGAAGCCTCTGCCTCCTTTGGACAACTTTTCCACCATAGTGATCTCACTGACTGGTTGTTTTCTAGAGAGGTTAATCTTGATCATGAGCAAATGTGCTGTTCAACACTATACTATTTTGTTTCTTGAATCCATATTTAGAATTCTTTATCCTAACACCTAGAACCTCCTTTTATAACACCAAAATCTGTCTGCCTTTTTAAAACCATGCACAAAATGTGAATTGTCCAAACAGTACTCTAGCCTGATGAGTAACTATTTCCAAACACCATTCTTGGCACAGGGTTTTCCCTGAGTGATCCACACTGATTGACCTTCAATATCAGTATGAAAGCCTCTTATGTGCAGAAAACCCTCTCATTCCTGATTCATGTTCCTTAAGTAGGGATTCCTAAAAAAAAGTAGGGATTCCTGAAGGCCATTGGGGATGTTTAGTCCTCTCTGATTTTTTCATGGAAAACAAGGGCTACAAAACTGCTATAAACTTTCAATTATTAATTTCATTCATAAAATTTGTATTGAATCACAGAGAGAAAAATCTTACTGAGCTCTTAATTTAAAACTTCCCCTTTTTATTATATTCCTATGATGTCTTCAATGAGATACACATTTGTTGACTTAATTTGGCTTTTGCATAGGTCAACTCAATTGACCCAGTAGTGCCACTTGGCATTTTAAAATGACCTAATGATTCAAAGTCCCTTGGAAAGGGAGCTGGAATCATTAAAATGAGTGTACAAAGCTCATGGCATTTTCCACAGCCTTTTTCTTAAATGTATTGTACAGTTTCAATCCACAATTAAGAATTCAACCCTAGACCCACTTCTCCAGAGAAGCCTGAAGTTGAAATTACCTTTGTTTAGGGAAAAGGATGCTGAGTTGGATGTTGTGTACCTCATAGCCCAGGCAGTGCCATCTCCAGCTGTGATTCTTTGCAAGTATTTCACATTTCAGTTTGCAACACTATTTTTCATTTCATGTTGGCTCCACTGTGTGAAAATCGAAGGAGACAAACACCACAGGATTCTAATAAGTTTCTCAGTTTTGTGAGCAGTGTGGCTTTTCTTACTGGGGAACAGGATAGCAAAATAAATCTCTAAACAACAAATATATTTTCACCAATAGAACCTGTAAAAGTATGCAATGTAAACTTCAGCTCCAGAGGCCTTAATTTAGCCCACTTGAGAAACTCATTTTCTCATTCTGGAGGAAACAAATTTATTTCTTTGTGGCTAAGTCTCTTTTAATCACTAAAAAGGTTTCCAGAAAATAGTTTGAAAACATGATGAAATGACTTCCATAGGATGGACTGTGTGCACATTGTGAAACCATGGGTCTCCTCTAAAAAAATCAGAATCTGAGGAGCTATAGTCTTTACACAAAGAATCTGACCCGTTTGACCTTTTTAGGATTTACATGGCTTAAGGATTTTTGGCAAAAGAATGAACAAAATGAAAAAAGTACATTTCATAAGGATATGCAATCTTGTGTTTCCTTACAAAAGACTTGTATTCGATGATCACTGAATTAAAGTTCAAAGAAAGGCTATTACCTTTAGTGAATAAAAACAGACGCAAAAAGAATGGAGTTATCCAGGTATGGTCTGGACTTTAGGAGTTCATGTTAAGAGTATATGAAATATCTAAAAAACGTACAGATAAGGATACTATCATTTGAAGAACAATCAACTTTTTTTTTGAGAAAAGGAATACACTTGGAAAATATAAATGAAATAAGTCTAACATACAAAATTTAGATATCATATGATAGCTCTCATTTGAGAAGGCCAAATGGAAATAAAAAACAACAAATAGCCCAATATAGTCCAATAGTCCATAATTGTAGTGGGTTGTCAGGAGAACTGGCAAGTGTCTGAAGTTGTTGAGTTGAGCCTTTTACAGCTCAGCCTTATACAGCTCAGCATGTTAATATGGCATTACTCTTTATAGCTAGTGGTTATACTTTTCTACTGGATGGTTAAAGCCAAGCTAAAGCAAGTTGTAGCTTTTGTATCTGGCAAAGTCAGTCAGATCCCCCCAGGATTTACTCTGTGACCATGTTCAATACCTTGCAGATCTTTTGCTGAAATCCTACAATAATTGAACTGGAATCAAGAATGAAAGGTCCTTTAAAGTGTTCTTCTCTCCAAATCCATCTTCTCTAACAACAACAGAATACCCATCTCTGACAAAACAGAACAAAAAAGAGGGACATAAATGAAAGACCATTTTGTAGTGAAAAAAATATATATCTACATAGATGCAAAATAGTATAGGTATACAGCTACCTTCTTTAGTTCAATAATATTGTCTAGAGAAGATATCATGTCTGTTTCTTATTCTCTGAATAACTACTATGGAGATAGAAATATGCAATTTATTAATTATTGTAACTGTCCTACTACCCTCTTTTGAAACTGTTTCATTGCTATTTTTCTCATTAAAATGAATAAAAATTAAAAAAGAAACCAATATAAAATACAAAAAAAGAAAAAGAAAAAAAGATTGATTTTTAAAAATATGTGGACATATTTTTTGCAAATCAAAACAGGACCAAGAGAAAAAGGGCAAGAAGAAGGAGCAAGGAAAACAGGAAGTAAAGGGACTTAAGATGTGTCATTGTATTAGTCATGGTTTTACTATTGCTGCTGGGATGAAGGGGTGGGTTAGTTTTTCAAATTTCCATTTAGATGTCACCTCTTTAAGTCTCCCATGATCACTGTTTCTTCATCCCTTTATCTTCTCTAGCTTCTTTTCCTAGTTCACTTTCTTGATAACTCTGATCACTGTCTGATAAATTATGTATATATATATATACATAATAACTGACATTCTAATGAGGGAATATATATATATATATTCCCTCATTAGAATGTCAGTTCCATTAGATGCATTTTTTAATCTCTTACCCATTTTCCCAGAATCTATACTAGTACTTATTGTTTAAAAATATAAAACAAGGAATACAATCTGCAGCCTACCTGGAATGAATGAGAGGTCATCTGCTCTAATCTGATCAACAGCATCTGGCTGAGGTAATGGTAATTTTGGTGATGAAGGGAAAAGTGTTTCTACATTAAGAGACTCATCAAATACCTTTCTCAGGTGAATGACCTTGATATGTGAGTAACTGCATGAACTTATTCGTCAAAAGTATTGTGGTGGTAATGAAATCATTAAAGTTCTTTGAATCTTTTGTTTTTTATCTTTTGCTTGTATTCTGCCACTTGTCTTTGCATAATCTTTGCCCCGTGGGGATTACAGAAAGGAGGTTGTTGCCTAGCACCCTGCTTATGCTAGGGAGGACAGACACCTGTGACACTGTGTCCTTTAAAAGCTGACAATTGGCTGAGCAGAACAGACTTTCTCTTGCAGCATCTAAGTGTGTTTATACGATTGAGAACTAAGAAAGGGGAAAAGTAACACATGTAGGCCAGGCAAGTAGTAAAGCCTTGGAAAGAAGACAGAATTTGCACCATGTCATGAAAAAAGGTAAGATCCTGCTGACATAGAGATAGGGATGACAGAATGATGCCAGGTGCAAAGATGGGAATGTCTGTTGTGTTTGCCTCTTTTGTTCCTCACTGACTGATCTGGGTAGAGGAAATTGCTTCTGGGTACACTTTAGAAGTGCATTGGCTGTGGAACTTGCTATCTCATCTTTACTTCAACTTTTGTAGTTAAATTGGGGTATTTCTAGGTTGAGACATTATTTGTTCATGAGCAAAGATACTCATCATATCCTATATGGCAATCCCTTTCCTAGGTTTCAATTCTATCATCCATATTTATTTTGAAACTTTACTGATCCTGGAAGGCATTGGCAATGGAAGACTGCTTTCCTAATTCTTCTTTCTAGGGAACTACCTAGGTTTTTAGAGAATATAGGAACTACCTCAGCCAGTAAAGTCACCCAGTGTAAGATGTGTACTAGCCCTTTTGGAATATTATAGCAGAATGCCAGAATGAGATGATCTACAGACAATAGGAAGTTATTTTCACATGTCTAGGGATGAGAAAACCCAAGGTCAAGATGCCAGAAGATTTGGTGGCCCTTGACGGCTTGCTCACAGGTGCATGGAGCAAGGCAATGCTGGGGTTGCTTACAAAGTCACTAATCCTGTTCTTGAGACACAACCCTTAAGACGGAATTGCTTCCTGTATCTTTCTTCATACAACTTTGAGATGCAGATTTCACCATCAACTGGGGAGGAGGCACAAACAGATTGGGTAAGAGTATATCTTAAAATCAAAATTGGAGGGAGCGCAATAATTAAGATCCTCTCAGGAGCTCCTGCAATTTCTTGAATCAGGACCTCATAATGAACTCTGAAAAATATTACAAGGTTTTTCTGTGATGGAGAGAATAAACATAATTGGTAGCTGGTTGTTGCAATTTCATTGAAGAGAAGTTCTGGATAACAGATGTGACCTGAGTGAAAATACAGTATGTTGTGCCCTATTTGGACTTTTATCTTTTTCCTGAAGTGGAAAGGACAATTATTTTATTTATTTTGAAAACAAAAACACTAACTATGCATACTGTCACCTGTGGGCTATAAGGTAGAAGATTTAGGGATAATTTTGGCTTCAATGATGGTGTGGAGTTCTGAAATAGATTTGATTCTAGGCCTATTGCCAAGGAGGTTTAAGATATTCTGGGACAGGACCTGATTTTCTGCTATGTTTTCACCCATAGAAGCCTTTCTTCTTATTAGGGCTTAGCATAGTATAAATACTTAGTTTCTATTAGCCAGGAAGAGGTAAATAATTTAATGGAAGCCCAGAGCCACCTCCTCTGGGCAGTTCCAAGCACCACACAAGAAGGCTGCTGGTGAGATTTATGTAGAGCATTTAGTTTAATATTTAGGATTACCTGTGTCTGCTCACACCAGGGAAAATTAAGTTGAAAATATCATCTGCTGCATTAACCATGAGGTCGTGTGGGAACTGGCCCTAGAGCAAAGGGGAAGAGATCAAAACCTTAATAACAGGTATAATGCTGCCCACACTCTTGAAAGCTATTGCAGAAATTAGTGCTTTTGGGGATAGGTATTTTAACTGAGTCTTTGAGAAGGGGATATTCTTATACACCCAGCAGGTCATATCAAGGGCAGCATATTTCTCCTTAAAACTCCACTTATGTTTTTCACCACATTATAGTATCTCAGTCCACTTCCTCCTTTCTCACCTACTTCTCAGCCTTTTCTTTGATGTCCTGTAATTCTCGCTAATGAATGGTTGTTGCAATGCTCATATTTCTTTCCACACTGTCCTATGGTTCTCTCATCTTCCACAGACTCCATTATCATGTTTGCACATAGATAAGTTCCTGGACACCACTTTCCTCAATCTGAGGTTCTATTATTTATCCACTGACCCACAAATCAAAACTCATATCTTTCTTCCTCTCCCGAGCTCTTAACTCTGGCCTGGAGGGCATCTCTATCCAGATGAAGTATAACCTTATTTTTGCATTCCTGTTTACTGGTGCTGAAGCTTGTGATGGCTGGCTGGCACATTCTGTTGTGTCAACACACTTTCTTTGTAGGGGAAAGCATTTTTTATTGTTTGACTTAGTATATTGGTTTTGAATGTGCATTCTCTAATTCATCAAATTCTTCAGCAGTCCCTAACATTGCATACCTGCCACTTATTTTATTCATATTTCATGCCTGTTCGTGAAGACCTTTGAGCTTTAGACCCCAGATGCAGAGATGTTGTTGATTATTTTCCTTTTCTCAGTTCACTCTTCCCCCATCACCACAGCTAAGGATGCCCAAAGCATCTCCAGTGCTCACCAAGTCCCTGCTATTCTTTCCAATCCCTCTGTCCCTCAGTTACCTGCAATGAAATCCACCTGTGTTATGCTCAAGTGAAATTAATCCCCTGCACACTATATAAGATGGTGGAAATTCCCTGATCTAACATTTCTATTTTAAAAAAAAATTTAAAAGAGGAAAAAAAAAAACCCAGGTAAGATATTAGAAAGGATACACATTTTCAAAAAGAAAAACAAAAACCAAGATGATAGACATTCAGCAAAGATCACTGTTTTGCACATTTTTGCCTTCAATGTAGTTGCTCAGATTGAGTATATTTTGATTAAAGTAAATCAGGTTTTTTAAATCCCAGCTCACTCACCTCTGTCAGCTGCTATTGCCTATTTAAAATGTTATCACTCTTAGGGCTGGCTAGATAGCTCAGTGGACTAAAGGGCCTGCTTAGCAAAGTAAAGGGACCGGGGTTTGATCCCTGGCATCACTTGCCATGCTGGCCCTAACCCTGGGGCATGCTGAGATGGTGAATGAGAGTGGGTGTGGTGGTGTACACCTGTAATTCCAGCGCTTGGGAAGCTGAAAACAGGAAGATCACTACGAGTCTGATCTGTGTAGTGAGACCCTGTAGATCCTGCACTAAATACATAATAAAATAAAATTTTATCACTCTTAAGCATTAGCTGGTTGCTTACAGTGGCTCAGTTTTCCTGCCTCTTTATGCTTGCTCTGGTTTTCTAGGCTCATGTGCTGACATCCTTCTCATCTGTTAAGGTACATGCACAAAGGAGCAGGGCAGACAAAAGCAAAGGATGAAGCAGATCACTGGTTGGGTACAGTGGGGAGAGGTGAGCACTATAGAAAAAGGGAGGGCCTAGGTCTAGTTTAAAGGGACAACCATTACTTTGATATAGATAATTATTACTAGATTAGAATGCAGACTCAAAATCTGGGGGTATTTTGATTTTCCAAGAGAAACCAGCACTGAATATGGTACTTACATGCAATATTCCAAAATTTTGATATTGCATTGAGTTTATGGAAAATGTTTAAAAACTATGAGGTGAGCTACACAACTTATGAATAAGTCCCCACAGATAATAGGCTTCCCTGGCAGCTCAGGATCCAACCACATGTGAAGCTTTAATTGCTTCTCCCTTATTATATGTCCTCCTTTCTTCCCTTGACAAGGTCCTTTTTTTTTTTTTTTTTGTCTTTTTGAGACAGGGTCTCACTGCAGTTCAGGCTGGCCTTAAGCTCACTTTGTAGCTCAGGCTGGTCTCGAACTCACAACAATCCTCCTGCCTCAGCCTCCCGAGTGCTGGGATTACAGGCCTGCGCCACCACGCCCAGCTAAAGTTTTTTTTTTTTTTTTGTTTTTTTTCTGAACTGGGGATTGAACTCAGGCCCTTGTGCTTGCCAGGGAAGCACGTATCCCACTGAGCCATCTCCCCAGCCCCGACAAGGTCCTTACGTGCTGTGCTGTGCTACACTTACGGGTTTTATATTACAGGCCACTGTTGTGCTGATTTTGGCTTATCATGTCACCTCCTTGGAAACTGAGAATAGATTTGCTCAATTGTGTCTCAGAGCCTCTTGAAACTGGAGCAATGATTTGCATACTTAAGGATGTTTTAGGAGACATATTTTCAAGTGGATTGAACGGTGGAGAGCTTGCATTGTATGCCCCTAGCAGAGCCAACATTGCAGCAGATTGGACATATTGGTCAATTAAGAAAGAGAAAGCCTCTGTATATGAGTTATAGGCTTAAGTGTTCTGCTTGTCAACCAATGTAACTGAATTGTTGATAAATGATAATAACTAATAATAGCAGTATATGAACACTCCACACACCTGCACACAGCAAGGCTTCCTGGCACACGCAGTCTGAGACCAAATTAATCTGAAATACCTGAGTTACTTCACACATTGTGACCTGGGCTTAACACTATGATTATTTCTGGGGCTGTCATACATCACGTTATTTTTCTACTAGTTTCCATAAACCTAGCTACGTTTCCCAAGTGCAATCAATCACATTTCATTATTTCCTGGTTTCCAGATATATACATATCTGGAAATGCCCTCTTGCTGCAAATAAGAATTATATTACTTAATGCAATAATCCATTTTACCTTGGATCTATACAACTTTTTTTCTAGTTTATCTGGATTCTAAATTGTAAAAGAGAAATATAGACTTGAAATTTCTATTTTCAGCTTTCCCTTGATGAAGAAATTTGTTTTTCATTTAATAGTCTTTTTATTTTTTAGTGGGAATAAGAGTTTAAGAATACGTCTTAAATAGCAGGCTTATAAATGTGTTTTTCATTATGGGCTTAGGTTTGAGTTTTTTAATGTTAGCTTTAGGTATGGTATCCATTTTAGAATCCAGAAACCCAGAACTAGAGATATTTTGAGGTGAACCCAATAAGAGTCAATTTTCTGCTTCTTTCATTAGGTTTTTCCTGAAGTGAAAAAGGAGAATATAAGGTCAAATTCGACTGCTTTGCATTAACATTAAAATTCAAGAAAATCTCATAAAGAAAAGAGAAGCTTTCTGTGGAAAATGGAGGAAAGAAGTTAGAGCTGCAGGATGCCGTTTCTGCAGGATGAATGGCTAAATGTCACTTGTGAGCCCCATGTTCTATGGGTGCCAAGACTGAGAAATGGAAATGCCAAACCGCCGAAGTCTCTGCGTGGGCTGGGAGATTCCACAGGGTTATCCCAGTGCCAAGGGCAACAGCTGAGAGAAAACAGGAAATAATGAGATGTGATTGATTACACCTGGGAAACATAGCTAGGCTTGTGGAAACTAGTAGAAAAATAACGTGATGTATGACAGCCCCGGAAATAATCATAGTGTTAAGCCCAGGTCACAATGTGTGAAGTAACTCAGGTATTTCAGATTAATTTGGTCTCGGACTGCGTGTGCCAGGAAGCCTTGCTGTGTGCAGGTGTGTGGAGTGTTCAGCTACTGCTACTATTTATTAACAATTCAGTTACGTTGGTTGACAAGCAGAATGCTTAAGCCTATAACTCATACACAGAGGCTTTCTCTTTCTTAATTGACCAGCCATGGTACAAATTCCATTTCCTGAATATAGAAGCTTTTGCATAAATGTCAGTGGATCTTTTGGTTAAGGTCAAATTTTGTGCTATATCTAAACTCCCATCTCCCAGGGTACCTTAGAAAGGTTGAATTTTTAATATCCAGTTCTTTTTTCCTTCTTCTCTTTTATCTTCCAGAGCTGGCTTCTTCTGAAGTGAGATATGCTGGTTAAAGAAGATTAGACGTAGATGTCTTTCAATAGAAAGATTTGTTCTGAACACCCTTATTTGTGTTCTTTTTCACTGTACAAGAACTTGTACTTTGGTTGCCAGCAAGATACACGAAGAGTAGTTAATTTGAGCAAAAGCAAAGGATTTTATTGAAAGGATACAAAGTGCTTTATAGAATGAAAGGAGAAGCAAAATATTAAGGTATCAGAGAGGACACAGACATCTTCTGGACATCTAGAAAGTACAAAAAAATTCCTTTTTGCATTCCACCAACAGGGTGAATGAGCTCCAGTAGTATTTTATGGTTAGACTACACCACAAGAAGTAAACTTATAGAGATGGTGAAAACAAAAGGTCCATAGAAACCTGTGCAGCTTTTGAGAATCTAATCTCAGATCAGTGCACTGCTTCTTTCAGTCACATACATTTGCTGGAGACATTCATATAGGCAAGACCAATATCTTTGGACTTGGGAGACTCCGTTTACTTCTAGTGTGAACAACAGCAAAATTACATGAGAGTGAGTCGGCGCAGATTACAGAAAGGGCTGAAGTGGTTGTGGCTGGTTATTCAACCTACTCCACAGTCGTTCTCTAGGGAGACTTTGTAGTGTGACGTCAAGTAAAGGGACAGACGCAAGACAAGCAAACAAGTATCTTCAACAGGGTGCTTATGACAATTCTTGTGGCATAAGATAATGAATATGAAAGGAATTTCTTGGTAACTTTTCATGAGTGCAGTTTCCACGCTGCACACGTATCTGTGGAGACTAGCAGCCCGAAGAATGGAAAGTGGACTTGGAATTTCCATTTTGGAGGAGAAAAGGAAGAGAGTGGTTGTTCTTTTGATGTTGTTCAACATGTGATGTCAGAGTTACATTGCATGTGTAAACACGCTTTAGAAGCATGGACACTGTATCTGAATACTCATTCACTGTAGCTCTCACCCTTCCAGGATCTTCTTGGTATTTATTCTCAACTCTTGTCTGCACAAAGATATTGGAATCACGAGGGAGGTTACATCATGGGTACTCACATCATTTTTAGGGATGTTTTGATTATAATTATGTAACAAACTCTCCTCAGATTTAATAGTATTGTTAGGATATGCAAATTAAAACAACACTGAGATTCCTTCTTGCCCCAGAAAGAATAGCTAACAGTAAGAAGTCAGCCAAAAACAAATGCTGGATGGGCTGTGGAGAAAAAGGACTCCTTATGCACTGTTGGTGGGAATGCAAACTGGTACAACCACTGTGGGAATCAGCGTGGAGATTCCTTAGAAATTTAGGACTGAAGGTTCCACTCCAGCCAGCTGTTCTCCACTTAGGTTATTTTTCCAGAAGAACTGCAAAATCACACCACAGAATTTATGTGCACCCATGGTTATAGGAATGCAATTTGTCATAGATAAATCTTGGAAGCAACCCAAATGACCATCAGTTGAGGAATGGATGAAGATGATCTGGTATTTTTATGCAATGAAGTATTATTCAACTATAAAAAGGGTAAATTAGAGGCTTTCATCGGCAAATTGATGCAACTAGAAACCATACTCCAAAGTGGAATAAATCAGACCCCCATGTGCAAACATCATATTGTCTCCTTAGTGTAGGAGCTCAGAAAAGTAAATAAAATATGAAGAGTTCAGTAGATACTGTGAAAAGGAAATGGATCTTCCCAAAAGGAAGGAATTACTGAGATTAGGAGAAGGACAGGAAAGGGAATGCAGGAAAGAGATAAAACTCTGTATGCATGCAGGTTGATTTGAATAATTGTACTGTGGATTTCTGATTTTCTATGGAAAGGAGCAATTGATGCTCATTTTTTGTCTTTTGTTTTCATTTTTCCCTCTTAATTTCTTATAATTTTTTCTTTCTGTTTTCAATTTTGCTTGCATATAACTGGTAATCTAAACAACTAAAATGAAGACAAAGCCGGGCGTGGTGGTGCATGCCTGTAATCCCAGCACTTGGGAGGCTGAGGCAGGAGGATTGTTGTGAGTTCGAGACCAGCCTAGGCTATAAAGTGAGTTTAAGGCCAGCCTGAACTGCATAGTGAGACCCTGTCTCAAAAAGACAAAAATAAATAAAAATAAATAAAATAAAATAAAATGAAGACAACACTATGAAATTCAGTAAATACTATTAAGTTTATAATATTTTGCTTAGTGAAATCTACATAATTTCTAAGTTTTTAATTACTATTTTGTATTCTCTTTAAAAAGTTTAATGGTCATAGCATATAACAACAATTAATTATGCACATAGATTCGATGGGTCAGTCATCCAAACAGGAAATAGTAGGTTTGGCTTGACTCTGTTCCATAATGTCTGATGCATCAAACGGAGGACTCAGGTGATGCAGGTAGTTGACAGCTGTCAAAAATAATCATCCAGGGCTGGGGAGATGGCTCAGTGGGATAAGTGCTTCCCCAGTAAGTGCAAGGGCCTGAGTTCATTCCCTAGTTCCGCAAAAAAAAAAAAAAAAAAAAAAAAAAATAATAATAATAATAATCCCAAAGCTCTGTTGCTCACTGCTTCATGATTAGTACTGCTTTTGACAGACTTTACCATAGATCTAAGGGCTGTTTCATTTATATGTTCTTTTTCTATGTGGTCTAGACATTCTTTCTAGCTGATTGCTGGTTTCCAAGGGTGACTGAAGAAGGAGAGAAAGACTACAGCGTCACACACACACACACACACACACACACACACACACAGAGTCAGAAAGACAGAGTCAGAGGCACAGAGAGCGAATACACAGTGGAAAAGTACATGCCTATAATCCCACCACTCTGGGAGCCTGAGGTAGAAATACCCCATGTTGTAGTCCAACTTGGCAAAATTATCTACTTCTTGAACATTAGTCTCAAAATACAAAATAAAAATCTGAGGATGTCACTGAGTATGAAGATGCTAGATTCAATCCCTAATACTGAGAAAAAGATATAGTTTTCCTCAGAAAATTTGAGACTCTTCATGTATGTGTGCATAGAAGAGATTTAAAATGATTTCAGACTTACCCTATAAAGTTGTCAATACAGGTATTGCTTCCAAAGCATTCTATTCACTGACAGAGTTGATTTCTTGATGGGGAATGGCAAGGTCATACAACAACATTTGTTATTTATAATATTAATTGAGCTATTTTGGAAATACCATTTACTATCATCCCCTGTCTGGCTAAAATAATGCATATCCCTTCCACAAACCTAGTCTCTCATAAGCAGTAAGCTTCATCTGATTATGATACTGGACTCACACTGAAGGCCCAGGTCCTGGACCTGCGTTGGGAAGGGCATAGTGTGTAAGACCAGTGGGTTCTGGGCTATGCTAACTTTGACATCCTCCCCTAAAGGTTCTACTAAAGTCATAGTGGTTGGCCAGTAATTAGGAGTACACTAAACCTAGCCCACAGCATGTGTTCAGTTCAGGCACAATTCAGCACCAGATGAGCCCAAGATCCAGACCCAGCAAAGAACCAGAGTTTCTGGTCGAGGGCAGAAAATCAGATAGATGGCTGGGAAAACTTATGAAGGGGCAGTTAGGGAAGCCCAGGGCTAATGCTTTTAGTGATACCTTAGGGACTTAGGAAACTGGTGGTGTAGAAACCATAGGAGTGTTAGAGATGTTTTCCACATGAAGCTAGGTCATAGCTGCACTAGGATGTTCAAGGGCAGCCACTTATCAGAAAGAACAACACCCGAGCATGCAGCTGCTGAAATTACTGGTAATGATGATTTTTATGCTGCTTTGTGTTTGAAGTAGACCTGGAAGGGGTTATCATTATTCCAGCCTTAGACTGGTATTTACCAGGTTGAAAGAAAAAAAAAAACAAACTCATGGAGATCTCTTGAAAACAGCATTTTAAATGTTTCCCTTTTGCAGATTCATTGGTAAAGATATTATTTTCCCTTTAAGTAGGAATACGCTGCTGTCAATGTTTTCCTTAAACATAACTTATTGGCACTCAAACATTTCCAAAGCCACTTAAGTAGAATGAAAAATCTCAGTGTTGGCAGAAACCTCAGTAACTACTGAGTTTATATAGAGGCTAGATATAAATTTTGCAGTCTTAAAACCTCCCATGGTAATATGTGCCTGTAATTCCACCACTCTAGGAGGCCAAGGCAGAAGGACTCTAACTTCGAGTCCATCTTGGGCAAATCAGGGAATTCTTGAGTCTCTGTCTCAAAATAAAAGATAAAAATCTGCTGAAGTCATAGCTCAGTGTGAAGAACCTGGGTTCAGTCCCTTCAACTAAGTACTAAGAAAAAAGAAGTGCTTTCCTCAAGAAACTGTGAGGCTCTACAAGTGAGAGTGCATGACAGAGATTTAAAATTATTTTTAAAATGTGGTTCAATCTTACGCTCTATTGTGCAAAGGAAGACCGTCCGACCCACTGGAACAGGTTGCTCTTGGTATTCAAGCAAGATAAGGTTCACTACAGTGTTGGTGATATCATAGCATTTGTTTGCTCATTTAGCTGCCCCGTTCTGGTCCTTGTTTTGTTTTATATCTTCCCATCTGAGGGAACTTAAATTTCTAGATTCTTTTATTTTAGACAGAACAAAACCTTTTACTACAGGAAGAGGGAATGTAATTATTCCTGACTTCCCTTAGGAATATTTACACATCAAAAGATGTGCACAAAGGGGATAATGTTTAGGAACCTGGCATATTTGCTAATAACGTATTTTAGGCATTTATTGGACAGTTACTAGAGTCGTTATGCTCGTCCTCAACTCATAATCTATGGAAACTGTTTTTCTCACAAAATGTTATGAGGCTTTGGAAATATTTTCACCCAAAAGATCACAGGCATAATAACATGACTCTCGACCCACAAACTGAAGTAGGCAAAAAGTAACACATTTCTTTGCTCCCTTTTAGTCAACTTGACCACGAGTTCTTATCTTCCTGGATGGGGAAATTCCACCTGAGTTCTTTTCAATATTATTCCTGCCTTGGGGGTCATGTTATGGCTCAAAGCTTCCAGATGCTGCCAAGTTATTCCAAGTAGAGTCATGATCTCACAGGTTTGATGTTTTAAGGTCCAGTGGCTCTGGCTCCGTTCAACCTTTGGGGGGTGTGGGAAACTTGTGACTCGCACCCACTTTATAATAGTGTCAGCCATGTTCCTAAGTTTCCATTCCTCTGCTGAGCTAAATTCCTAATTCTTCTTACCCTGCCTATTTCCCGTAAGTCTCCTACTATGCCCCGGAGGTGGGACGTCCTGTCCTACCCCGTTTGCCTAGTTACTCGCACCTTTTACCTGCCTACGTCATTTCCCTATGCCTCCACTATATATACCCAGAGTTTCCTTTGAATAAACGAGACTTGATCAGAATCCTGTCTTGTCTCCATTTCTCACGTTTCCTGTCCTTTGTCCCCTCCTCCATTCCCCGCTCCTTCCCCAGGTGACCCGTGTTGATTTCCCCGCTGGCCGGGACAGGGGCAGGGGAATATTTGACCATGCTGCAAACTCAGAGCTTAGGCTGCTGCTTTTCTAGTAACACCACAGAGGTTCTTCTAACAAGCTTCTTAATAATCATCATATTATGCAAAGAAAATAATGATACTCTAATGTCACCTTATGCATATACTGTTGTTTTTCCCTAAGGATTAAACATATCTTTATTCCCACTTTTATTTTAGTTCAAATAGCAGCTTCTACTGAACTGTGACAATGTGCATTCCTGCCTCTGGCACTGCTGATGTCATTAGCAGCCTTTTATTATTGTTGCAGAAATTAGCCTCCTGTATTGCATCTTGAAAGTTGTTTCTGTAGCCTGCCTTATTTTTTAGATTCATTCTGTCTCTCTGTCTACTTTCTCTGTTTCTCTCTCTCTCTCTCTCTCTCTCTCTCTCTCTCTGACTCTCCATTTTGGTGCTATAGAAATAAACTAAATGGTTTTATATATTGTATTTTTGTTCCGCTGGCCTGGCCTGCTACCTCTGAGTTCTGTAATGGTTTTCACAAAGCAATAGTCTTGAAGGCTTTGATAATGACATCAACTGTAATCTGAGGACTAGTTATTCATCCAGTGAATTATGTAGAAATTTTGCTTTTCTTCTGACTGCCTTAGGCCGTTTTACTGGTGGAAGCATTTTCATGGCAGTCAAAATCAAAGAGAAAGAAATTATGTCCTCCTTTATTTATTGACTTATTTCATAGCAGCTCTGTTCTAAGAGTTGGCCGTCACTGAGTCTCAGGTGGAGTATGTTTGTACATTATGAGTGAACTTTCCTTTTCCAGGGTTTTCTTGTTTCCACTACTGATAATGATCAATATGTATTACTTTTAATACATAAAATGATTAAGGATCTTCAAGAGTCAGTGTAATAAATTATTGTTGTAGAAGCTGTTAATCAAGCAATAATACTTCCATAAAGGGGAAAGAATGTAGTCTAGCATGATTTAGAGGTATCTTTCCTTCTTGGTATATTGATAGTTAAATCTAATTCTTGATTTAGGAATATAATTCATTTCTGCATCACCATTCCACCTTTTCATTTTTGTGACTTCATACAAAGTGCTTTAAGTTTTATATCCAAAATATACTAGAATCATTGAAAACATTCTTAGGCAATGTAATGAAAATGTGTATTTTTAGTTGTATGGTGTCATTTGTTAAAGTAAATCTTGCAATCAGGCTTCTGTATGATTCAATCATTGACATTAACTTACTTAGACATAAGTGCAACAATAAAAAGGTACTGAAATATTTTGAGATTATTCTACCTTCAGTCAGTCCATCCTAGAATGTGTTAATCATTGTTGACACTTATTCAAGTCAGAAAAGAAAATGCATACTTAACATGACAATAAAAATGTCACAGTAATTAGTTTTAAAATGTAAATAATAAACCTATATTTATTTCATCAGAGTATACCTGCACCAGTGATATGTATTTTATTATATTATCTTCCGTACTCTTTGCAGAGCATCAAAGATGGTACTACTTGGTTGGTAGCGTATCAACTGTGTGTTGTCCAAGAAATGCTTAAGATCCTCCCGTCTCCACCTCCGAAGTGCTGGGATTACATGTGTGTGCCACCATCTTCGGATTTGTTTTATCCATTTTTGTGTTCTCAGTGTCTTATAGGAAAAGGGTTTGCTCCTAACACACTCTGACTGGTGCATGAATAGACATGAGACTTTGGGAGCTAAGTTCTTTTTATATTGATCAATTTAATGATCAAGCAAGCCACTGTTTCATTAAAACAGTACTTAAATAATAGAAATATTGTTAAAACTGTATTTAAAGAATAGATCAGTTTCAAATATATTTTTGCTATTCAAAATCTTATTTTCTTTATTTCCATAATAGTACAAAATATTATTATGACCAAAGCTCTCAGAATTAGTTATAAAACAGAAAACAGGTATCTAAGATCCTAATTGAGTTTTCTTTTAAAAGAAAACTCTGATTAGCCATCTTGACCCACCAAATTTCCATGGAAACAGAATTGATAGCAAGCTCAGAAGTGAGTATTTTGTAGGGGACTTTTTGGTGTCTCTGTGTACCCTGGGGAGAAACAGTGCAGGAATAAGGAAAAGATGGACTAGATACAAGAGCTGGGTCTGGTGGAGGCCTGTTTGCCTGATTGGCAAAGAACAAGTGTAGGATCATTTAATTATACTTTTGTAAAATTAGCATCATGAAATCCAAAGTTGCTTAGTGACTGATAGCTGAAATTGTCCAGGCAGGATGGTTTTCTCAAGACTGAGGACGCTTGATTGCTTTAGGCACTGATACCTTGTCCTGCCCTCACATATATTACCAATTTCCAGCTTCAGCTGCTCCCAACACTATTTCTTCCAAACTTTTGTACTTCGAATTAATGTGAGTAATAAGGAGTAGGAAGTTGAGCATCTCACAAATTATGGATATAGAAATTCTCCAATTTTTTGCTACTTGTACCTTTTTTTTTTTTTTTTTTAACTCAGGCCTTGCACTTGCCAGGGAAGTGCTTATTCTACTGAGCCATCTCCCCAGCCCACTATTTGTATCTTTATGATGGAACTTAATCATTACGTCTGGCTGTTGATACGCCAGGCCAGGCATATACTTTATGTTCTAATCTTGGATTAAAGTATCATACTGAAATATTGTAATGGTCTTGGATAATACAAGTTATAGATTCTTCTTACCTACAGTTTATATTGTTAAAGGGGAACTTGTGACATCTCTGGAGTTACAGAAAACTTAACATCAAGGTTATTGAGTGCTATTGCCTCTTCTGTCTTCTGTAGAGGGTCATAATACACTTTTTAATTCACAAGAAAGAAGAAATATAGATTATTTTCTAAAACCTTGTGTTAATGACACAAACAAGATATATTGTGTTGAAATCATAGTCATAAAGATAAAATATTTCATATGAGTTTTATTTTAATTTTTTTACAGCAATATGGTTGGTGTTTTGAAAGATTCCATTCTCTCTGTTCTTAACAAGGCATATTTCTGTGATTTTTCTTCACCTTTGTTTCTTCTGGTAGCTTGCTTGTTCTTTCAGTGATTAATCAGTTTGAATTATCCCTCTCACATTTGACCTTGCAAATGACAGAAATGAACTCTGCACAGCCTCTTAATCTTGGGGCTGAGGTCTTATTTTGAACCTCAGTGAACATCAGGTTGATCCTAGGCCAGTAGTGTGACTCTGTGAATTGACCTCAGTGATCATATGATCAATGAGATCAACAGAAAAGCTACAGATCCTTCAGTGTTTGTTTGTCGTTTTTTTTTTTTTTTTTTTTTTTACATTAAACTCACATTATGCCTCTTAGAGGTGGAAATTCTCTTCTACATCTTCAGAGTCAAGGGAGTTTTGAGAGAAAATCCCCTCTCCAGATAATGACATTTTCCATGGAACTCCCAATTATGTGATTCTTCTTTCTTCTCTCACTAAAATAGCATGCTCCTTTCTGGCTGCCTTTTTTCAGTTCGAGTCTTGACATTTTGAATAAGGAAGTGAGCCAGGGGTGTCATGGTGATGCTACTTTCTTCTAAGTGTCATCTGGGTCATCTCTAAAAGCACAGAGGCAGTTGATGGGCCCTGCATTTACCTTCTTTTTCCTCAAAAGGAAAATTCCTGTGCCTGGCTGCCTGGACCAGAGTAAACTAATCATATGATCTGATCACTGCCCAGCCCTTGGGGCCATACTGGCAATGGTGATTTCCTAAGGAAAAGAAGCTCTTAGTTTTTTAGTTTTACTTAGACCCAATGTGTAGCTCAGACAGATAAGCCCAGAGAGGGACGAAAAGAAGTCCACTCCCTTAAGGAGGGAGATAGAGAGAATGGAAGTTAAAATAGCTTCCCTCATTTTCTAAAACGTCTTTTTTAAATTTATTCATACAAAAAATTATGACGTTTTTAGTCGGGTTCTAGCATGGTTCTGTTCCTTGCTGTATTTAAGATGCCGAACCCCCAGAAAATCCTATCAGCTATCCCACACCTCCTTCCACAAATGCAGAGAGAAACATTCTGACTTTGCTATCAGAAGGACCTGGGTTTGGCTCATGCTTCGGCCATGCTGGATATAATAGGTGTAAGCAGGGTTTGTGCTGGTCCTCTGATAGCATGAGAGTTCCCTTAGAAGGATTATCTTGTCTCTCTTGTGGTTAGCTTGGGGGCTGTGTTCTAACTGAACTGCCCTTTCCCAGTGAAGACAAGAATTTCAATTTCTATCTTACGGTCTGAATCTCCAGCAAGGTCCAGCAAAATAGTTGAGCCCACTTACCCAGCAGATGTTTAAGAAGTTTCTTTTCTTTCTTTTTTTTTTTTCAGTATTTTTAGGGAAGGGTCTTCTACAGGTGGTCAGGGTCTCATTACTAGATTGGACTCATAGTGATTCTCCTGTTTACAGCCTCCCAAGAGCTAGGATTACAGGTGTGTTCCACCAAGCCCAGTCTCAATCTCTGTCTCAGCGTGCCCTGGGGGCAGGGCTGGCTCAGCAGGCCCTGGGTTTGAACCCCTGACCCCTGGCCCCTGGCCTTGCTATCAACATAGCAGTGTATATTGCACTGTGGTATGGTGCTGAGCTATTTGGCCAGCCTTAAGTAGCTTCTGATGTTGGGAGTTTGCCTGGTTTTTGTCTCCTGGCCCTGTGTGGAAGCAGGGAGCTACCAGTATCCTGTCCACAGCTGACCTTTTCTGCCTAGGTTTGTCAGAGTTCTTTCTGTGCCCCTCAGTCAAAGAAATCCTCTTTGAGTTTTAGCTTGTGTGTAGTTAAGACTCAACTAAAATTGGAGTAATAGTACGTACCTGACCAGGTGGGCAGGATAGCATCAATGAGATGATATGGAAAAGACCCTGGCACAATGCCTGTCCAGCAGGAAGTACACACTAAATACATGGCAGTTAATAGGATAATCAATTCCTTTTGGGCTCCTCTGCTGGAAAAGGTCCCACTTGAGCCAGCTATCTTCCTTCTGGGTATCTTCTTGAAAAAATTAAAAGCATCATACCACAGTACAATATGCACTTCTGTGTTGATAGTGGTAGCTTATAATATCCAAATCTTGGAAATAGCCGCAATGTCTATCAACTAAGGCATGGAAAAGGAGATACAGTTTTTTTGTTAATATATTGGAGTAATACTCTGCCATAGAGAAGGATAACCTTGAGCTATTCCTAAGTAAATGGATGCACCTTAAGACCACCATTCTCTTAATTGAAATAAATCAGCCACACTTGTATAAATACTGTATTGTTTTCCTGGTGTGAGAAACTGAAAGTGTAAATAAGAATAAAAATGTATATTAGATCTTGTGAAATAGAAAGGAAATGTTCAAGTAGGATGGCAAGGGAGCAAGAGGGTGGAGAGGAAAAGGAAAGAAGAGAAAAGTAAAAAACAATGAAGGAGAAAAGAAGGAAAAATGTAAACAAAGCTTTTGTAAATGGGGAGGAGGGATGAAAGGGAAGAGAGGGGACTAGGAAAAGAAGAATCAAGCTCCGTCATGTACAGGTGCGAATTCTCTATGAGGAAGGTGATCATTATATTTAAAATGCACCAAGGAAATATGATTGAAGACAAAAGAACCTTGCACTGAAGTGATCCATTTGGAATCCCCCCAAAATATTCTTTGCTTGGAACTCTGGGTTTATTAAGGAAAAAGGGGCTCAAAAGAGAAAATGTAGAAGCAGAGTTGAAACCTCTAAGAGAGAGGTGGGGCAGCTGTGGGCTTCGTCCCATGTACATTAGAATTAGCTTGTGTTCAATAATTGCCTTCCCACAAGCTAGCTGTGTGACTTTAGGAAAACAATGTGACTATGTTCTGCCTCAGATTTTTGCAAAATATGCTTTTAATAATACGCTGTGTTGTAGAGATTGAGAGATAAAAGCACATAATGTAGCAGGGCACTTTCAAGAGCTCAGAAAATATACTTGTGAGGGCTACATTTGCTACTATTGACAGAAAACAACAATGCTTAAATTACGACAAAATGAGGAAGTATTGGAAAGCTACCAGGGAATTTAGGACATCTCAGACAGTGCTGACAATTTGGGACTAAGAAAGAAGGAAAAGAAAGCAGGGCTGGACTGTCAAGAGCAGTGTCCCTGGATAATCCCAAGGTGCAGCCAGCCTGCCTCCAGGGCACACTGAGACAGAGATTGAGACCGGGAGCCACACCTCCTCCAGGTCTGTCCTCCTTTCACATGCACTGCGTCCTAAATATCAAGTGTTGGAAACAGCACCAGGAGACTTCAGCCTATCACATGGGTCAGGCCACTCCAGGCCCAGGCAAGGACTTGGCCTTTTGAAAAATCATGAGCTTTGCATTCTTTTCCTGTTTATCAAAAAATGAAATCGGTGTTAACAAAGGGCAAAGCACAGGTTGAGCCTGGTGGAGCAGAAGGCTTGCAAAACTCCGGTTCCTTTTAAATCTCTGCTCAAGGCATAATACCCAAGAAAAAAGTGGGTGTTATATTTATTTAGCTTTGAGATTATGGTAGGGAAATTCAGAACAATTCAGAATGTCTTTGATCCGAAAGGCCTTTTGGTCTAAAGGACTTTTGTATTTTGGCTGTCATATTGCTACACCAGAGTAGCAGTTGTTGAAATGCCTTTGTTGTATGCTATCTTCAATATATGTACTCTGGGTATTAGAAATTTCATGAAGGAGATAGATTTTTTTTTAAAAATGTTGTGCATTGACTGGAGCTTATAAATAATGAACTATATTCCTATCAGATAATCTGAAACTATAATTTATTTATTTATTTATTTATTTTGGCAGAACTAGGGATTGAACTCAGGCCTTTGCACTTGCCAGGCGAGTACTTATTCTACTGAGCTATCTCCCCAGCCCCTTCTGAAACTATAATTTAGAATCTGTATTAGAAGAACTTTTGGAATAAAGTACACTGAGGTTATACTTAATTAAATGTTGCATGTAGCATCATAAGTATTCAAATATAACTTTCAAAAATATGAGTCAGTGGGAGGCGCGATGGCAATGCGATGGTAGCTATCACTTACTGTCCACTCTATACTCTGCTAAATGCATTACGTGTATTTATTCAGCCTTCTCCCTGCAATCCTGTGAAATATTTACTCTTCTAATCTCCATTTTACAAGCAAAGGAGCAGAGGTACTGAAAGGTGAGTTAATTCACTCAAGATTACACAGCAAATGAGTGGCAGAGATGGATGTGAACCCAAGTCAACTAAGGCCAGAGCCTAGGCCCTGAGCCAGAATACTCAGCTGTGATTTATAACCTGGGAACATCAGACTCCAGAAGGAGGAAAGCAATAGACTCAGGAAAAAAAATTAATGTACTGCATAGGCCACTATAAGCCATATTCACAGTGTTTTATCTGTTTTTCCAGTAAGTCTTTGAAGAATGCTGTAGTAAAGTACACAGAACTATCTTCGTGTTACACAATCAGTTGATCCAGGAAGTAGAGGGGCTGGCATTGGAACTAAAGAATGCTAAAGCCTAAAGCTTCCTTTATTATTGTTTTTTGACATTGAATTTTCTGAATGAAAGGAATTGTAATGCTTATCTTTCAACTTCTTTAATATTCTCTGCATCATATTCTGATGTATTTGTTGTTCATAATATATTGATATATTAAAAAAGAAGATCCCCAAGAAGTGAGATCTTGCAGTTGTGGTGCAGTCCACCCAAGGGACAGGTGTACTAAAGTGTCAGCCTCAATTTCTGAGACTTACTGGCTAGAGACACTATTTGTAATGAATTCACTCCAAGGAGATTTTTAGCCTGACCCTCAGGGCAAGTCACTGAAGACATTTGCCATTTCAGTGATAAAAGGAATGAAACTTTTCTGACAAGATACATACTCTAAAAAGTGAGTGAGGAGCTGGGGAGATGGCTCAGTGGAATAAGTGCTTCCTTGGCAAGTGCAAGGGCCTGAGTTCAATCCCCGGTTCTAAAAAAAAAGTGAAGGAAAAAACCTTGTTAATACAAATTTATAATGGTTTTAAAAATGAAACAAATGAAAAAATAAAACACTACTGGTTTTGAATTGGAAAGTTAACTGATGCACAAATGTGTCTCAGAGCTTCCGATACGAGACTAGAGACCCATATAGGGTTTGACCTTGAGATGCCCCATAAATTCTTCCATTTGAAAAATGGGATCATGATGGTATCCCATTTTACATGAATAGGTGGGATAGCATATTTCCCTACTCTAGGTTATTCTGCAATACATTATGCACATAAAGTAAGAGGAAGTTGGCTTTATCAGCTTTAATTTTTTAATCCCAATAATTTTTATTATTGGGATTAAAATTTTGGAATTTTGTGAACATGAGAAGGATCAAATAAGAAGCACACCTCCATAAAGAGGCCACATTTTATGGTGCCAAGGTCCATTTGTGCCAGGAGGGTCCTTGTAGATACCAAATCACCTGATTAATGGTGAGGGTGAAGTTGGTTTTGCTTTACAACTTTCTAAGGAGTGTTTCTTTACTATGAGAAAGGCTTGGAAATGATAACATGTACCACTAGTGTTTGCCAACATCATTTCATATCTCATTTGATAATATTTTTGTTTAAACTAAGACTAGAGATCAAATAAAAGGGTATTAAATGTACAACAGAGATAGTAAGTCTCCAAATATGCCAAGTTGAGTCAATGTTGTGGGAAATTCTAGAAAAAGGAAATCTGGTAAGCAGCATAATTTGCTAAAGGAAACAAGGACAAGTCAAGTAGGTTTATTTACTCACTCATTCATTTTGAATACAACTTTATCAAACATTTGTCTTACTATGCTAAAAAACATAAAGTATCTCTTTACTTCCCACCATGACTTACAAGGCAAGGGAGCCAAGTGTCTGTACATTGTATGTAAGAAAACAGTACCTCAGCCATGGTCACAGAGCTGGCACATGACGGAGCCTGAATCTGAGTACTGTTCTCTTCTACTTCACAGCCTACACCTATTCTGCCAGTCTGTGTGTCTCAGTTTTTTCAGTGTGGGAATTTCCTGGGGAAGGTTTTGTAGAATGGGGATTCTAGAGCACCATACTAGCTGTTTCGATTTGTTTGGTCTGGAGAAGGAAGTATGTAGCTCCATGGTTGGTCTTTCATTAGAGGAACACATTTTGTTAGACACTGCTCTAAATTACATTATCATTCCATAAACAGTAGTTTCTTTATGAATAACTGTGATTACCGTACTGTTACCTCCAACATCCTCTCCCAAATGCTAAAATAATAAAGTTTACCTTTATCTCTGGTGGGAAAAATGAAAGAATATGCCCTGCGGAGAGTACTGTGCCTGACAGATAGAGTCTTCTTGTAAATGATAACTTCCTTTTCTTGACAAGACAGAAAGGACAATGACATTCAACAATATGAGTTTTAAAGAAGGAATACTTATGAGGCAACTTATTTGCTTCATGTAAATCAAGGCTGAATAGTAGGAAGAAGATTCCTCAATGGAGTTTTCGTGGGTAAGAAACCTTGGAAATGGAAGCACAAGTAATAATAGAAGCAAAGTTAATTGATAGTGCAGAAAGCCTTTACAGCGAATGTAGCCCAGATTACTTCTTTAGAGAATCTCTGGAGACTGCAATTGTATTAGAATTAGGAGAATTATTCTCAACATATCATTGTATCTGAAGAAGCAGCACGAGCCCACCATCTACATGACACCCTTGACATCAGAAATTTGTAAGAATTTTTGAAGTTTGGAAAGGTGATAAGATTATATATGCTATACACCACATCAGGGCCAGAGACAGCTCCCTGTAATCAAATAAACTAATCTTTCTGCAGTGAAATAAATGAATAGTCACACTAAATGGCAGGTGTCCCCATGTCAATTCAGATTAGGTTTTTTTTTTTTTTTTTTTTTTTTTTTTTTTTTTATCTAAACCAAAGCTTGTTATAGCTTTTCAGGTTGCAGACTTTCAGGTAAGAAATTGTGGACCTGTCTAACAGTGCCATTCCTTTCTCTGTGGTGCTACTTTTCAAATGTCTACTTCATGCACAACAGTAGTATCAAAAATACATCACATTATGTCCAAAGTGATTAAATAGATTTTTATAAGAAACAAAATTTAGAGGTTACCTATAGGACTAATTAGAAGATTGAATTGTACCATTTTTAACCTCATTTTGAAAGTTTTAAAAAATGAGACAAACTCAGAGAAAATGTAGAAATTAGAGAGAAACATTTTCCCCACTATGTAAGCCACTTCAAATTGTAACCATCATTTTTCTGTACATTTATTAAAAGTTTTTATAAAATTTTATCTAAATATAAAATATTGATTATATAATATTACACTTAGTTTCTGTTTCAAGATTCTTACTGTTTTATGCTTTTCAGAGGGATCATTTTATTTTATTTTGTGTTTTGAAATAGGGTCTTATTGTGTAGTCCCATGATGGTCTTGAAGTCACTATGCAACCAAAGCTGTCCTCAAACTCTCAGCAATCTTTCTGCCTCAAGCTTCCCAGGGCTGGGATTACAAGCATGCACCACCATGCTCAGCCTCAGAGAGCTCATTCTCAACTTTCTTCATTGATGCATATTGCTGTATTTGTCAATAAGGATCCCTTATCGGTGGGACTTTTCTTTACTCCTGCAATGATCTGATGATCTCCTAGTTACCTTATCACGATGATGAAAAATTTGGGTATGACAACATAAAAATCTTGGACCAAAAGTAGGAGAGGGGATGCAGGAAGTAGAGTCAAGAGCTGCATGTAATGCTGAAGATTTTAAAGTATGGGGAACCCAGAAGACTATTTCAATTTTACATGGCAGGAGAAATTTGTTGAAAGAAGAAAATTTAAAGGTAAGAAAGGCTACAGGAGGCAATCCACACATTTGTTTGGCACAGACATTAATAATAGTATGGCCCCTAGACTTGTGATGGAAAACCCAGCTTAATTTATAGGGACAGTGGCAGAATTGACTACTGTTCTGGGGCAACCTTCAATCCTGTGACATCATTGCTCAAAGTTAGTTAGCTGTTGCTCTAAGTTACTACCTACTGCTTCCTAGACACTTGCAAAACAGTCTTACTTTGTATGCAGCTCACTTTTTGGAACTTCTCCCGTCATGTTGCATAAAGTAGCCAAAGAATAATTGTTTTAACAAATAAAGCTTACTAAAACATACCTTGCTCAGAATCTTTTGAAGTCTTCTTAGTGTCCCTTGGATAAAAACAAAATTCCTTAGTATAGATAGTCAAATTTGTTTATTATAAGTAATAAGCAATCTAACTTAACCTAACTTAACTTAAAAAGGATGTGTTATTGGATAATTCCACTGAAGCAGAAGATGCCACCCCCATCCCAGCCAGAGATCCTATTGCAGTTCTTGTTACTTTGTGTTTTAGACATGGCTGGTCATTACAATGCATAGCTGGTCACTATGATGCACCCCAACTGACAAGCTGTTCTGTCCATGTACGTCCTACTTGCTTATCCCACATAAGGCTCTGACCACCAGAGATTCACGTCTGATATTTTAGGCATGATCCCAAGCAGGGCCTGCTGGCATCAAATAAGTATGCCTTCAAATGCTGGGTTTCGTTTTGGTGTTTCTGCTTGCCATTGGAATACAAAACAACATTTATTTGGAAAGAAGATATAAAATATTTAATACAAGTCTTATTTTCTCTGTTTCCTCTATGTAGACTTTTCTGAGTTCACCTCTGGTCTGTGAACTCAGACACAGCAGCCAACAACTCTATTTGCTGCAGTAAATATTTATAGCCCCAACACAAGTTTTGCAATTTACTCTTTTTTATTTTTGTATTATAATTTTCTTTTATTGTAAAGAGTGAAAGCAAGAGTAAGAAAAACAAAAGCAAATACAGCAGCAGGGTAACATCTAACAATACATAAGTTACAGATTTTCAAAACAAGAATAGCTGATTAACAGTCATTGTTATAGTATCTATTTTCATTACCAAATCTGTTGCTCAGATTAACAGATACAGTTATGCAAAATTGGACATATGATTGAATATTACCACATCCTTTCAAGAAGTCTTAAATGTTTGTTCTTGTCTCTCATTTTCTTTTATTACCTTTCTAAAAATATTTACTTTACAGAGGCAGTATAGCACTAATTGATATGACATAAGAAACAGTACACATTTAGAAGACCAAAATGACACGTATTTCAAGCATAGTTAGTTTTCATATGACACATTGCTGTCTTCAGTGTAGTTGCTTAGATCACAGATATCAGCATATTATGTTAGTCAGGGTGAAAGTTCTACGCATTAGCTGCTATTTTCAAAAACATGATGGAAATTCTTTAGTACCATTGCCTTATTCATCTTGTATATATAAACGTATGATTTTTTCCCCTACCTATATTTCCTAAAATTTCTCCCTTCTCTCTCTTCACTGTTTAACCCTTACACTGTCTTTGTTTCCGTTTAACTATATCATACCTTTCAGTTTTTATTTCTTCTCTTGAGTTCTTACACTAGGCAGACAATATAATATTTACACATGTAGGTCTGGTTTATTTCACTTATGAGTATAGGTGAAAGTTGCATCCACTTACCTACTAAGGCTTCAAGTTTGTTTTTCTTCATAGCTTAGCAATACTCCATTGTATAAAAACTCCACTTTTTGTTCATCCATTTCTCAGGTGACAGGCATTTTGGTTGTTTCAAAGATACGATTATCACAAATTTTGCTACTATAAACATGGGTGCACATATATCACTATGATACCATGTTTTCAGTTCTTTTGGGAAAAGTCCCAGAAAAGGAATAGTTGGATTTAATGGGATTTCCAGTCCTAGTTTTTTGAGGAGTCTCCACAGTGATTTCCGTAATGGTTGCACCGGTCTACATTGCCACCAGCAGTGGAGAAGAGTTCCTTTTTTCCCTGCAGCCTCTCCAACATTTGTTGGTTGATTTCTTTATGATAGCCATTATTTTTGGAGTGAGATGGTATCTCAGTGTTGTTTTAACTTGCGTTTCTTGAACGGCTAGTGATGTGGAACATTTTTTAATGTATTTATTTGCCTCTTGTGTTTCTTCCTCTAAGAACTGTGTATTCATTTTGGATGCCCATTTTTGCATTGGGTCTTTAAATTTTAGGGCCCTGATGATTTTTAGCTCTTTATGAATTATAGAGAAAGTACCTTTGTCTGAGCACTTATTAAAATTTTTTACCAACTTTGTGGGTTGTCTTTCCACTCTGTTGGCAATTTCTTTTGATGTGCAAAAGCTTCTCAATTAGAGGCGGTCCCCGTTGTTAATAATTTCAAATATTTCCTCTTTTGTTTACGAAATGTTTGCCAACCCTTATATCTTTGAGAGTTCCTCCTACTTTCTCTTCCAGGAGATTTAATGTTTCTGTTTTAATGTTTAGATCATTATCCATTTTGACTCTAGTTTAGTGCATGATGATGGACGTGGGTCAAGTTTTAGTTTTTGGCATGTGGAGAGCCAGTTTTTCCCATATCATTTGTTAAAGAGGCTATGTTTCTTCCGGTGAACATTTTTGGCTCCTTTGTGGAATACAAGATGGCTGAGCACTTTTGTAATTATATCTGCATCTTATGATCTATTCTATTAACCCTCAGCTCTATTTTTTTGGCCAATACCAGACTGATTTTATCCCAGTAGCTTTGTAGTATAATTTCTTTTTTTGAGACAGGGTCTCACTATGCAGTTCAGGCTGGTCTTAAGCTCACTTTGTATCTCAGGGTGGTCTCGAACTCACAACAATCCTCCTGCCTCAGCCTCCTGAGTGCTGGGATTACAGGCATGCACCACCACACCCAGCTGTAGTATAATTTTAAGTCAGGAATTGTAATGCCTTCTGCCTTGCCTGTGTTTCCCAGATCGCTTTTGATAGTCTAGGTTTTTTTCTGGTTCAGGAATGATTTCTCTTTTCTTTCTTTCTTTCTTTTTTAGAATTTAAATATGAACCTTTTATTACTGGGCCTGAGACCATTTGACCATACTCACACAGGAACAGACAAATGGCCAGGAGCCTTAGAAGTATAGGGGTTTTAAAGGCAGAAACTGCATCCTGTTTGGCAAACAAATTTGTCATTTAACATAGAACAGTACCTTTAAGCACAGTGTGACAATTACTTAGAGTACATTTTTTCTGGGAGCATTGTTTCCTGGGAACTCCCAGATAAATTGATGATTTATCAGTGGTACACCAAGCCTCCTTGTGGTCTTACAAGGAAGCAGTGTCACAGAAAGTTGAGCAGAGTAATTTTTTTACATTTAGTTTTACATTAAGTCATTACATTACTTCTACATTAACCCTTTAGAAAAATTTTGACCTAATTTCTATCTTTTCTCCAGAAATTGACAGTCCTAACCACACAGACCTTGTATTTCTCCACAGTCCGTCAATACAGAGACCTGCTGCCCCCACAACAGGACAGCAGCTCCCTCCTAAGCTCTGATTCCACTCATCACAGGTTAAAGTTCCAGGGGATCCTCCTTGTCTACTTCAATTCCATAAACCTGAAAGAAGAGGAATTGCTGACTATAACTAAGGATCGTGAGCCAAGAATGTAATGTAAGGATCAGTAGGTGCATTGGTTAGCTGTTGCTTTGTAACAAACTACTTTCAAACTTTTTTTTTGTAGTTTCTAAAAAACTTTAATACATATCTTCCATGTATGTATTAAATGGATGATCCATCCATTCTACTGTTAGGTATTTACATAAGAATGAAAGTATCCATGTAGTCCTATATAGACTTGCACATGAGTGTTCACAGTGGCTTTACTTGTTAACAATCCCAAACTGGAAATAACTCAAATGTCCATCAGCAAATCAATGGATAAATAAATTATGATTCATACAATGAAATACTACTAAGTGGTACAAAGGAAGGAACTATACATAACAATATGGATGAGTGAAAGAAATCAGGCATAAAAGAATACATAACATATGATTTCATTTATATGGAATTTTTGAAAACACAAATGACTCTACAGTAACAGAGAGATGACTCATGGATATCTGTATATTGATAGGGAAAAATGTATTACAAATGCACATGAAGAAATTTTTTGCTAATTAATGCATTGTAGACTGTTTTCACGAAGTTTCAGTATTGTACAAGGTGCATATATGATATTGTACTTACATATATTATTATAGCAGTTGTCTTTAATCAGAAACTTAAGAGAGTGTAGCTGTATACTTATTTTTTATAGCTGAATTGTACCACAGATTCAATAATTAATACTATTGACTTTGTCATCTTCCTAGTCGTTGTCCATACATAGTACTAGAAACTGACATAATAACCTGTCCAGCCACTATTACTGCAAATCTTGCCTCCCATAGAATTATGCATAAATACTATAAATTTATCCTAACTGCATTGTCTGTACAAACACATCTTGGTTCTTCCTTTGTATCCTCCTTTTTTTTGTTTTTTTTTGTTTAGACCGATCAAAGATAGGCACTTCATTGTCATCAAACCACTACAGGTGTCTGAACTCAGCGACACAATCCAACACAGTCCAGCATTCCACAATAATAGTGACTTATTTGAAAAAGTTGTTAACTATAGCCCTTTACAGCTCAACATATTATTATGGCCCCACATTATATACTTCAGTTTTATACTTTTCTGCTGTATGGTTAAGACCGAAATGGAGCAAAACCTATATACCAAAAAATGTAGCTTTTGTTTCTGATGAGGTCAGTCAAGTCCCCTCAGGATTTATCTTATAATCCTGTACCGAACTCTGCAGATCCTTTGTCTGTGTCATCCATTTGGATGAGTCACGGCCAATGCTTGAGCAGTTTGCTCTCCATGAGAGCTTGAGAAAAAGTTTTCTTTCCATGTGATTCTCCCCAGGCACACTATAGATCACTGATCTCCTTGCTCTGTGGCTCCATAATCTCCTTGATCAGAAAATTTGGAGCACAACTGAGTTTCATGATGTTACAGTACAGGTTCTCCTATGCCCTGAGGCTTCACTGACCTTGAAAGACTAGGGCCAAAATGTTGGCTGGCCTTGAGGCTCTTCTATTTCTCCAATTTTGATCTGTGAACTTAGGTTGTTAATCATACAGAAGAAAAGCTGATTAGTGCCCTGAAGCACATGTCATTAAGTTTGCCCTAACCATCTGACTCAATTGTCTTTAGTTGTTGTTGTACATTTCTATATGTATTTCTTCTTTTGATTTCTTACGCTAGGGAAACTATATGATATTTGCACATGTGCTTCTGGTTTATTTCATTTATGAATAAATGTTCAAGTGGTATCCACTTCAATATAAATGATTCAAGTTTATCATTCTTTATAGCTGAATAATACTCCATTATATAGAAATACCACATCTTTTTCAACCATTCCTCATGTGATGGACATCTTGGTTGTTTCCACGATTTTGCTATCACACATTGTGCTGCTACAAACATAGGTACACATATATCACTATGATATAATGTTTTCATTTCCTCTGGGAAAATTTCCAGTAGGGGGATAGCTGGCTTGAATGGGATTTCCAGTCCTACTCTTTTGAGGAGTCTCCATACTGATCTCCACAATGATTGTACCAGTCTACATTCCCACCAGCAATGGAGAAGTGTTCCCTTTTCCCAAACCTCTCCAACATTTGTTTTGGGTTGATTTTCTTATGATAGCTATTCTTTCTGGAGTGAGATGATATCTCAGTGTTGTTTTTATTTGCATTTCACAGATGACTAGCGATGTGGAGCATTTTTTTCATATATTTATTCGCTTCTTTAATTTCCTCCTCTGAGAAGTGTGTATTTATGTCAGATGTCCATTTTTGGATTGGGTCTTTAAATTTAATGGCCCTGTTATATCTTAGTTCTTTATATATTCTAGACAGTAGACATCTGTCTGATTGCTTATTAGTTAGGATTTTTTCAAAACCGGTGGGTTGTCTTTTCACTTTGTTGACAATTTCTTTTGATGTGCAGAAACACCTCAAGAAGAGTCAATCCCAGTTGTTGATTCTTTCAAGTGTTTCCCGTGCAAATATATGTTTGTTCATGAACTGTTTACCTACCCCTATGTCTTCAAGAGTTCCTCCTACTTTCTCTTCCAACAGATTTAGTGTTTTTGTTTTAATGTTTAGATATTTAATCCATTTTGACTTTAGGTTAGTGCATGGTGATAGAGCTGGGTCAAGTTTTAGTTTTCAGCATGTAGAAAGCTAGTTTTTCCAGCACCATTTACTTATTTCCAAATAAGTAAGCTTATTTGGCCCCTTTGTCAAAAATCAAGTGGCTGAGTGTGTTTGCAGAGGCCTCTGCAACTTCTGATCTATTCCACTGATCCTCAGGCCTATTTTGTTGCCAATACCA
>PVKA01020737.1:0-39980 GCA_004027165.1 Ctenomys sociabilis
TTACCAAAGTGGAAGCTTTGGCTGATGGTGAAACATGCAGGGCAGAAGCACTGTCACATTAAAAGCAGGTGTCACAGAACCAGGCATGGTGGCACAGGACTGTAATCCCAGCACTTGGGAGGTTGAGATGGGATGATTGCTGTGCATTTGAGACCAGTCTGGGGGCTACAAAAATGAACACAAGGCCACCCCGTCTCAAAAAAAAGCAAAGCCGCCCCCCTAAAAAAAAAACAGGCATCACTCACCAAGCATGTATACCATGTATTTAATGAAAGGAGGAGAGAGGCTATGAGCATGGTGTCAGCGTTGATATATGACCCTCTCCAGTCACACTCTGCCAAGTGACCCCAGTGGTGCCATGCAGCCTCTCTGACCCAGAGCCTCATCTGTGAAATAGGATCATCTTGAGCCAGCACGGCAGCATATGCCTGTAATTCTAGCACTCTAGGAGGCCAAGGCAGGAGGCCCACATATCTGAATCTAGCCTGGGCAACTTACTAATATAGAAAGATCTCATCTTAAAAAGAGCTGGAGATCCTGCTCAGTGCAGAGGGCTTGGTTTCAATTTCTAGTAACACACACACACACACACACACACACACACACACACACACACGTCTGTCTTTGCCCTTGAAATGCTGTGAATTGAAGCTCTTTATACAGCTATCTTTGAGCCTGTGTTTTGTAAGCAAATTCAGAGAACAGAAAAGGCTGGGCGAGGTGGACTGGGTAGGGAAGGGGTGGGCAGCACTGCTGTGGAGCAGTTGGCCTGGCCACCAGGCAGGCGAAGCAGTCTGAGATACTGTGGGGCTGTGAAGGGACAGTGGAGCTGGGATATGTATCTAGATGGCAGCAGCAGAGCAAATAGATAGTGGCAGCAGCCCACTGGGGCCACGGAGCGAGGGGCACCACGCAGAGCGCCAGGTGCACAAGTGCAGCTCCTCAGCAGATCACTGCAGAATACAAGCATCAGGAAACTGTTAGAATTCTTCAAAGCATTTAGCATATCTGGTTTTGAGGTTTATTTTTTGTTTTGGTGCCGAGAACTGAACCCAGGGCTTTGTATCTGGCTTTGAAAGGGTTGTAAGAGGAAAAGCAAATATCTTCAGGCCTAGGCAGAAACTAAATGGAAAGAGTATCGCACTCCATGGGAACTAATTGCATGTTTGCGTGAAGCTTCATCGTTCATGAGGAAGGCAACCTGGAAATGAAGTTTTCCCTGCAATCAATGATACACTCAAATCACATTAACATGGTATTCAAATTATATGCAAGGGGGCAACCCGTTTGGGCCCCCCTTCTGTCCTTCTCTGACAGAAGTTTTTTCCTCAGCCTCCGAAAAAAAAATTATACACAAATCATGCGATCATGTTCAGTTACTTGTACAACCTGCAAAAGTTGCAGAAAATGTCAGAAAAGTATTGAACATCACCATACAATTTTACTTGTGAAATTGAATTCAGACTTGGATGAAACTGACTGGTATGTGCAATCAAACCCTTTTGCAAAAACTGTCACACAAGAATCAGCAATGTTTGTGGTACTAAAATTTATATTTGAAATAATTTGTCAAAATTTCACTGGATGTGTTAACCTATCAGTTATTATTAATTAATTTATTTTTTTGGCAGAATTGGGGAGTGAACTCAGGCCCTTGAGCTTTCCAGGCAAGCACTTATTCTACTGAGCCATCTCCCTGGCCCCTAGTTATTATTTTTTTCAAACAGGGTCTTTCTGGGTAGTCCAGGCTGGCCTCAAATTCCTGGTAATCCTCCTGCTTCAGCCTCCTGAGCACTGGGACTATGGGTGTTCGCCACATCTGGCTTCTGTGATATATGCTTGGTGGCTACAGTCACAGTGGCATTGTCAGAAGGTCCTTCTCAATATTTACAATTATTTTTAAAAGTTCTAGGGCCAGCTGAATAGCTCAGCAGACTAAAGCACCTGGTTAGGCAGAAAATGCAGCAGCCTGGGTACAATCCCCAGTGTGTTGTGCTGGCTCCGCCCCTGAGGCATTGAGACTGGACATAGTGACACACACCAGTAATCCCAGCTCTTGGGAGGCTGAAAACAGGAGTCTCAGTTGCCGCTTCGGTGCACCCCAGGAGCAGGACTGGCACAGTAGGCCCGTAGATAGAACCCCAGACCCCTGGGCATGCTGGCAGGTGCTTTAATCTGCTGAGCTATTTGGCCAGCCCCCCACTGTAACATTTTCGAAACTACATCATGCTGAGTATGGTGCCACATGCCTATAATCTCAACTATTCAGGAGACTGAGGCAAAAGGATGGCAAGTTGGAAGCCAGCCAGGGGAGCTTAGCAAAATCCTGTCTTAAAATAAAAAATACAAAGAGCTAGTGAAGTAGCTCAGCAGTAGAGAGTGTGCCTAGCACCCACAAAGGTTTAACTAGTGTTTCAGAACAAAATAAAACAAGCCCACATCATGGTGTGGACAGCTGGTCACCTTAGGAGTGGCTCCAATGTCCCCAATTCACCCTCCCATTATCCCTTTGGAAGCATATTCTTGACCTAAGTGCTGCTTCTGGATCATCAGGTAGGTGGCAGATCCAGGTAGGTGACACCGAAGGTAAGGAGGTGGCAGGTACTCTAGCGTTTGAAGAGTGCAGAGGGCAGGAGAGCCTGCGTGCTTGGGGGATGGTGTGACTGCTAAGCAATGACAGCGTTTGCTCTGTGCACCTGCTGTCGGGGGGGCCACAATTCTGCCTGGTCTTCATGAGGGAAAAAGGGGCTATAGGAGGAGGGGTGTCTGGGCTAGAGCAGGGTGGGTGGCTAAAACCACCGCCCCTAGTTGGAACTCACTAGCTATTTTCCCTCCTGGGCTTGCTGAAGCCTCAGGGTCAGGCCTTCTAGGGGTGTTTGGGCTCTTGATACAAGGAGCAGCGGTGCAAGTCTCTTTAAAGAACAGGGGGCGAGGTTAGGTGCAGATAAATGGTTCTGGGACCCTGAGCCCTGCCCATCTTGCTCACTCCACTGGCCATTGCAACCTCACTTGGACTGACCTCATGCCCCATTGTGGAGTCAGTCTGATTGGCTTCAGCCACTCTTGGGGTGCTCAGGGTGTGTGGGGGCACAGCCAGCCCTGGAATGACAGTCCCACAGAAGACTCAGCTCAGCTTTCTCCATCAGACCGGGCCTCCAGCACTACCACTGGGCCAAAGTTGTCACATCTGACTGGCTTAGACCATTATTTGCTGACTGCTGTGTCTCCAAATCTATCTCACTTTCTGCCACTACTTCTGTGTTGGGGTGAGCACTCTGCCTGCATAGTAGACCACAGCCTCTGGACCACATCCATTCCATAACACCCCAGGTTGGACACTCACCCTTCAACATTGTCCTGGCACTAATGACCCACCTATGGAGGCCGGCAAGAGTCCTTTCAAATCCCTTGGCTTGACCCTTATCTTAACCCTCCCACTACCTGTCCTCTAACCAGTTCCTCCCTCTAGAAGTCACCAGTTCACCCCACCACCCACCCATCTGCATCCCACTGAACTAAGGTTAAGGATCACCTGCTAGAGGCTGTCGCAGCTCCTCCTGGTCTCAACTGCATCTTCAGACCTCACACCTGCCTCCCACTCACATTTGCTTGCATGTTCATCTAATTCCCAAGCCCTCAGTGGCTATGTCAGCCAGTGCAGGGTTCTTGCCTGGCTTCTTGCTGAACTCTAGGGTTCAGTGGTGCCTAGGACTTTCTAGGGTCATTGTCAAGAATGAGTCCTGCTGGCTGGAGAGATGGCTCAGTAGAGTAAGTGCTTGCCTGGCAAGCACAAGAGTCTGAGTTCAATCTCCGGTTTTGTCAAAAAAAAAAAAAAAATGAGTCCTGCAATCATGATGTGCACACAGAAGAGTATGGAACAGCCTGGAAAGGAGGAAGGGCAAACTCCTTGCCTTGGTTTCCTCTGGAGTTGGGGAGGGGACTAGGCCAAGGAGGATGGATAAAGGAGAAAGGGAGGGAAGGAGAATATATGTACGTGTGCATGTGTACATACACATCAGGTGGGGATTTGAGTAACAACTGTGGTGATTCTCTTTTTCAACAGAGACATACAGCTGGGTGTGGTGGCACACACCTGTAATCCTGGCACTTGGGAGGCCGAGGCAGGAGGATTACTGCAAGTTGGAGGCCAGCTTGGGCTACACAGTGAATTCAAGGCCAGCCTGAACTGCAGAGTGAGACCCTATCACATAAAGACCCACCTCTCCAAAAATGGAGAACATGTATATAACTTCATTGTATACATTTAAGAATTAAACTTTAGGCTGGGGAGATGGCGCAGTAGAATAAGCACTTGCCTAGCAAGCGCAAGGGTCTGAGTTCAATCCCCGCTTCTGCAAAAAAAAAAAAAAAAAATCCCTGAATCCAGGAAAAAAAAAAAAAATTAAACTTTAATAACCCTGGCCCAGGTTGGAGGAGATGGGGTTGAGCTACCCAAGCCACACTTGAGAGAACAAAACAAACACCAGTACACATGTGCAATGCGCTGGTGGGTTCTGAGTCTTCACTTTATTACTATGTCACCAGGAGTCACCACCTTCACTTGGTTCACCACAAATGGACAGATGTCATAAAGGAGGGGGCCACAGGGCCACTAGATTCATTCTTGAGACTTAACCAGGTGGTGGGGGTCGAGAGCTGGGGCCAGGACAGGGCCCGACCTTCACCGCACACAGATATATTTGTGGAGCCTTATATTATACATCTTATATATAGAAAATATATATATTTATACTATACACAGGCAGTAACGCTGCAAAGGGGCCAGGGCACCCAGACAAGGGCTATGGGCACCAGGGATAGGGGTGCTGGGACAGGGGCAGCGCTGGGAGATGGCTGGACCAAGCCATCCTCCATAAACTCTGGGGTGGGGGTTCCCCCTTGCTCCTTAGAAAATCAAAAGGGCTTTGGGACAAAGTTAGGGTCCCTCAGGGTAACAAGTAAGGGGTTTTAGTTATAGGAAAGAAGCTAGGGACCCAAAGTCTTTGAAGATCCAGAATTGCCGGGGCAGGATGGAATGGGGAACCCATGCTGGTTTCCTGGAAATCTGCTCAGCAATGTCACACTTCCAGGCCCTCAGGAGCCTCGGCCCACATCTATGCAGAAGGCAGAAGCCTGGGCTCTGCACCTCACTCTGTGCTTTATCTAGGACAAACCACTGTCTTCCTGTCCCAGCTCTAACCTTTCTATGGGTGCTTGAAGCTCTAAACTTGTGTGGAACCCATGTCCTGGGTCCCCTCTTGTGCTTGACGGGGAAGAGGGGCCCAAACTCCACAGGGCTTCAAAGGGCCATTCCCCACGGACAGTGTGAGGCAAGCAGAGGGCTGCAGAGAGCAAGGGGTGCTAGGTGCTGCTGTCCTGTGGGCTGGGGCCCCTCGGGGATCTCCCAGTAATGAGTCGGCAGCTCTTCTTCTCATCCTGCTCCTGCCCTGTGTGCCTCTCCCCTCCACTGTAGGTCCCTGCCAGGGCCCAGTGATAGATCATGCTGGGGGTTGGTATGTGGGCTGTACCCCAGGGGTTGGGGTGCCCACTGAGATGACTCGGCACCCCCACTCCTGGCAGGGACCCTGTAAGCTCCCACAGCCTGGGGTAGCAGGACCAGTCTGCAATACACACGCATCAGGAGGAGGTTAAGGGCACCCTGTCCCCGGCCTGGCACTGCCAGCAGCTGGTTGGCACCAGTGAGACTGATGGAGTCTCTTGGGCCACAGCAGGGGAAAGGTCCCGGCCTCCTAAGGTGGGTACAGAGTCTGCCATGCTGGAAATACTCCCCAGTCATCATGGCCCCACTGGTGATGCTCAGGACAGAGGTAATTGGCCCCCATGCTGTCCCCACTCTGGTCACTTTGTGGGACAGTCAATAAAGCCCCTTCCCCAGATGTGGAAGGCCAAGCTCAGCAACACACAGGGTCCTCTCCCATCATTGCTGCCGTTGGGAGATTGGATCAGATGAGCTCACAGCTTGCATCACTGCTTACTCACCTGTGCTCTTCTTCTAGTGGGGAAAGCAGCACTGTTTGCCTAGAAGCACCCCACCTCCCCACACCTCCTGCACCCTGGGTCCCTCCTCAGGAGGCTTAGCTGCAGTGCATGTGAACTGTGAGTCCTACCAGCCAGACTCTGCACTTTATTTAGTGCTTATCCTCCTCAACAGACAGGTGGCAGAGGACACACATCCTGGGGCTCCCAGCCCAGGTGCCAGAGGGCCTGTGAGTGACCTGACCAGCTGGATCCTGGGAGGCCTAGGATGATGGGGCGAGGGGGCCACCCACAGCTCCCCTGCTGTGCTCCCCAGTGTGCACGGGCACAGACATGCCGTTCCCCATCAGGCTCATGCCTGCCCCTTGGTGCCATCAGTGCTGCCAGTTCCCCTCTTCCACTCTGCTCTGCTGCTCCCCCTGCACCACCTCAGAGCAGCGCACCCCATGGGCCCCTGCACCATCAGCCCTGTGACTCCACTTGCCTCCCACTGCTCCCAGAGAACTCTCCCCACAGGGCTCCAGCCCCAAATCCAGCCTTGCCCAATTTCTAGAGAGGTCATGGGAGCAGGAAATCTGCACCTGCTATATGACTAGGGCAAGAAACAGAGGCAGGAAGCCAGGGCTTCTATTCATTTGAGGGACCCAGGGTCTCTTTGTACACCCAGCCCTGGGTGAGGATTCAGGAACTCCTAGAAGCCAGGACAGTGATCAGAAGAGGCCACAGAGGGGGCTGCTGAGCATGGGGACAGTGAGTGACATGGAGGCCAGCGGAGGGTGAGCAGCTGGGGCAGAGCGAGCTGACTTGTAGCAGAATCAAGGTGTCTCATGAGGCCAGGGTCCCCAAGTGCCCACAACAAGGGTAACACCAAGTGGAGCCCCAGGCTCAGGGCTAGGGGTGGTGGGAGATAGGGAAGAGCAGGCAGGCTCTAGGCGGTCTGGGTGGCCTCCCCCTATGCCAGTTACCTGACAGACCCTGGGTGAGTGACCTTGCCCTTCCCAGGCCTTGGTCTCCTCAACCATGCCGTGAGGACATCGACAAGCCAACCAGGCCTGCTGTAGGGGGGTTAGGGGTCCCAGCCATGTGCTGGAACTAAGCCTCTGTGTGGCCAGACCTCTGGGCACCATACCCACCTTTCCCACCATTCCCACCTTGGTACTGACAGGGCTGCCCCACATCTCAGCGTTCTCTTTCCAGGGACCAGCACTGCCTCACCCCCGTGCTGAGCATGGGCCTGGCACACAGTAGCTCTCTGTGAGTGCTCGTGGACACAGGGAAGGAATGCACTGTCCCAGTCCCACCTTCCAGGCCCTGCTGGGCTTGGACACACTGGCACACACAGACAGACACTCCCGACCTGATTGCCCCATCCTTGCCCCATGCCACCCTGGCCTCCATGGAGTGGCCTGGAGGTGTGCAGGGGCAGGGCAGGGCAGGGTGGGGCTGGGGCAGAGGGCAGGATGGGGCAGGTGGTCACTGAGGCTCAGTAGCCCTGGGACTGGTAGCCCTGTGACTCCGTGTCAAAGGCGGTGGCCGGCTGCTGGTAGGTGCCGCCCATGCTGGCGGGGTCCGGCCCTGTGCTGGGCTCCACGTAGGGGGCGTAAGGCATGCTGGAGTCCTGGCTGGGGTCCATGTAGTCCTGGGAGAAGAGGGCTGAGTCGGCGCCAATCTGGTACCGCTGGAAGGCCAGCACAGCTTGGCCCGCCTGGGGACAGGGCCAAGGGGGCAAGGGTGGGAGGGGTGGTTAGGGGAGAGACAGACAAGAGCACTGGGTTAGTAGTTGTTAGTTGGTGGGACACAGTGTTAAAGATCCTCAAAGCACCAGACACAGAAGCAAGCTGTCCTAGCAGCTATCCCATCCAGAGGCCAGAAACACAACATCAAGCCAGAGAGGACCTCCCAAGTCACCTGCCACCAGAAATGTTTATCTGCACTGTGGAAGGTTAAGGTGGCCCTGAAGCCCCCAGCCTTCTCAAAGTGTGTCCTTGGGGATATTATACAGAATGAAGAAAAATGCTTCTTAGCAGGATGGAGGTTTCTTGGCATTTTCTTTTTTTTTTTTTGGCATAACCAGGGATTGAACTCAGGCCCTTGTGCTTGCCAGGGAAGTGCTTATTCCAGAGCCATCTCCCTGGCCCTCTTGGCATTTTCTAAAAGCTATCCTTTTGTATCTTTCAGCTAGATGTAGTCATATGGCTTAGTTTTGACCAAAGAGATATCTCCCTGTTCTCTGTTCTGTCCTCTGGCCTGATGCCTAGAATGCATATGTGATGGCTGGAGCTCTAGTTGCCAAAATGGACCATGAGGGAGGCAGAGGCCTGGGTCACTGAAGATCTCTGAGTCACTATGCTGGCCCTGGGCTCTGTTCCCAGACTTATCTTTAAGTCACTGCTATTTGGAACTTTCATCACCTGGTCAAAAAAATGTAAAACAGAAACAAGTTCCAAGATGGCACGACCCTGATTGCCAGACCCTTCACTATCCAGGAAACTCTGACAAGCATCTCTGCCAGTCTTATCTGCCCCTCACAGCCCTTCTTTCACTTGTACATACCAGTGACTGTAGCACACATATGTTAGGACTTCTTTTTTTCAGTAAAACTATTGTTTTAGGAACAGTGACACTGACTACGCCAAGCTAAGGAGTCACATTTATCATTCACACCAGCCTTGAGCCACACCAGGCGGGGCATGCCTGCAATCGCACCACTTGGAAGGCTGAGACAGGAGAACTACAAGTATGAGCTCTATCTGGGCAACTTAGCAGGACCCTGGCTCAAACAAAACACAAAACAAAATGAAACAAAACACAGCTGGAAGTAGCTCAGGACAAAGGCACCGTGCTCAACCTTTAGTACTGCAAATGAGAGTCTCAAGTTTCATAGTGAAGCCTTCTCCACAGACCTTAGCAGCCAGCTGGCCATCAGCCTACAGCCTATGTATTGCTCATTCCTGTTGGGGGCTGGCAAGATTGAGTCTCAGAGAAGGCAGAGTTGGAGCCCAGCCCTAAACACAGGGCCTCGCTGCTTCTCAGGCCAGGCCCACCTCATCCCTACCCTTTGGTCAGTTCCCTGAAAAGCACGAAATCAACCAGGAACTCAAAGGGCCAACTGTGAACAGGTGAGTGGCACTCTGTTCCAGAGTTCCAAAAGCCCAGGACAGGCATTTCCTGGAGAACTCTGGGGCAGCCCTTCCTGGGAGGAAAAGCACAGGGGCCCGGGAAGGGCAGACCATTGCCAGGGAAGTGGGGTGGAGGAGTGCATCTCAGGTCATCACCAGGCTGCTGGGGGCTCAGAGCCAAAGCCCCAAGAGGCAGAGGGGCAAGGAGCCAAAGGAACAAATGGACAATTCCCCAAGAGCAGGGTCCATAGGCCTGGTCCCACAGGCTGGCTGTACTGTCAGGCAGGGGGCTGGAGCAGATGGCCTCTGTGGACTCTTCCAGGGAGCCGCTCTGGCCTCAGGCACCAAGGATGGTCTGGGGCCCTATGGGCTCAAGGCTTCCTGCAGCCAAGCAGTTCAAAGGAACACAGTAGAGGACAAAAGAATGTCCTAGGGCCAGGGTAGACTGAGCTTCAGACAACAGGTTGGGAGTCCTGCTCAGGGCCCAGAGACCTGGGGTCTGCACTTCATGCCTCTAGCATCAGGATGCACTCTCTGTGCACTGGACTCTAACAAGGCCTGAGTGCTGCTCCTCACCCTGTGAAGAGGAAAGTAGGGTGGGGGCCACCTGGACAGCTGAGCCCCGGGAGGGAAACCATACAGGCCCAGCGGCCCCAGTCCTCTGGCAGAGCAGGGTTAGCTACACAAAGGTCACCCCTAAAAGACAGTTTGCAGAGGAGCCCAACTTTCTGGAGAGAGCAAATGAATGAAAGAATGGGTGAGTGGGTGAGGGAATGAATAAAAGAATAATTTATTGAGCATCTCTGTGCCAAGCTCTGTGTCGGCCTGTCCCATCTGCACAACCAGCCCGAGTGTCTGGTCCATCACCATCTGTCACTCCAGGGAAACAGACTGAGGCTAAGAGAGGTGTGGGGTTTTCTCAGTCCACCAGCCTGGGACAACAGGACCTGGCTGAGAAGGGCCCAGCACCTGAGGCTACACCCTTCATGGCTGCCACTCTGGGGGGTGGCGTAAGGTCACCCTTCACACCTCAGCTGTGGACAGGCCATCACATTGTGGCCACCGCTCAGTATCTTGGGCCATAGGTACCTACTGGCAAGAAGAGACACCTCCGCAAACCCACTAATAGCCTGCAGCCCGTCCAGGGGCAGCTCTGAGGTGTCTGTCTCCCCCAGCTGGCCCATCTGGGCCAGTGACCCTGCCTAACTCGTCATAGGCACAGACAGCTGCTCGATAAATGTTTACTCAATGAAGGAACACACAACAGTGAATGAAGAAGGCACTGAATGAAGGAAGTGGTAAGCGGTGAATCTCAAGTGCCCTGGGGTCCCCAACACTTCTGGCACCAGGTTGGGAAGTGGCTAGGGCTGTGCTGAGGCAGAGAACAGCGTGTTGTACTCCTCCTGGAAGGTAAGGTCCTTGAATCTGCGCACGGCCAGGGCTGCAGTCAGGCTCTGCCGGAGAGAGCAGGGTGAGGCCACGGGGAGGACTGGGAAGGATGGGGACCAGTGGGGGTCCTAGTGCTTCAGCTCTGCCTCTGGAAATCCTGGGGTCCAATCACCCTTCTCCTTTGAACCCTGCCCAATCTCAGGGCCAGGCTTCTATACTCTTCCCTGGAAGCTGTGAGGTCCCAGTTCTGGGGTGCCTTCTTTGGACTGAGATCCCCTGGGGTGACCTTGTTCTTCCTGCCCTAGCTTAAAGACATAAAGAGCCAGAGTGACCATGACTGGCTCCATGGACCTGGACCACACCTCTCCTCCAAACTCTACCTCCCAATACTGTACGGAGAGTCTGGATGTCCCAGAAGAAAATGATACCCAGAGGCCCTCAGAAAGAGAAAGAAATGAATAAGCATGATGGGCCTCCCCTGCAAGCCCAGCGACTCAGCAGGCTGAGGCAGCAGAGTCAAAAGTTCAAGACCAGAACAGGCAACTTGGTGAGGCCCTGTTGCAAAATTAAAAAGGATGGAGGTATAACTCAGTTCTAGGATTTGATCTTCAGAAGGGGCAGGGGAGTCACCCCCAAGAGAGAAGGGACTGGGGAGGGCTGGCTGCCAGTCTACAGCCCTGAGGTGTCCTTGTGAGAGGCTTACAGGGGATGGTGCTATGGATAGAAGAGCCCTGGGCAGAGGCCCAAAGTGAAGAGAGCTTGGTTATCTGCATGAGGAAGAGAAGGACAGCAGAAAGGAGATGGCCTGGACTTGGGGAGAGAGGGCTAGCCTCGTGGGGGAGTGTAGGGCCTCCACTGCCCAGCAGGCCCTGCATGAGACTGGTCTCTGCACTGTTGGGCCAGGGCCATGCTTTCTTTGACTTAATTTTTTTTAAAGAACTTGAATAAACTACCAATCTATAGAGATCAGATTTCACATAAAAATTCCAACTTCTGGCTTGGAGAAAAATGAGAAGTACTGGCTTTTTCCACTCCTACTTGACAACAGGAGCCGAGCAGAGGGGATTCTCTTAGGATGGGCAGGCATGGGTCAGCCCGCTCAAGCACCCAGGTTTGTGACCCCTGTCCTCCTTTCCCTCATTTTCCAGATGGAAGACAGGAGCCAGGACAGCCGGGGTAGCTCCAGGCTAGGAGACAGTCACCTTCTCCTGGCCTGGCTCCCTCCAAGCTTCAAATCCTGGAGCCCCGCCTTCCTGTCTAGGCCTCCCCTTTCTCAGCCCTAGAAGGGCTGAATGCCATCCACAGAGTAGTAGCGAGGTCTGTGACCCCACCGGCAGGACTGGGAGGGAGCAAGGCTGTCTGCAGGGCCTGGAACATGGGCTCTCCTGTGCTATACTCACCCAAGTGAAGATGGAGAAGAAAGAGAAGGCGATGGCAGCCCGGGCTGCGTCAGTCCCTTCGTTCAGTGGGTTGTCCTTGGGCTTGGAGACCTGCCACTGGTTGGCCAGGAAGCAGAAGCCCACGAACCAGAGGAAGGCCCAGAAAGCTGGGGGTTCCCAGGGCAAGCACAACAGGCGGGATGACATGCCGGGCAAAGGAAAGAACAGGGCAGTTCAAAAGCAGGTCTCCCGTGCTCCCCCACCCCACAGCGAAGCCAGGGTGACAGGATGGGGGGGTGGAAGAAGGTACAGACGAAAGGCAGAGGCAGAAGGGACCACAGGGAAAGAGCCAACAAGGAGGGCCAGGGACAGACAGCACAACCGCAACAGTGAGGGGAAGGAAGGAGAGAGAAGGCAATCAGTCAGGTATGTTTCTCCAGCCTCTGTGGGACCTATTCCCAGCCACATCCCAGGCTTGGGCCCCACAGCCCACCTGAGGCTGGTAGCTATCAGGAAGGAACACCAGTGCCCTCTACCCAGCTAGGCTTCTGAAGATCTGGGGACCCCAGCCTGGGTGGCTCAGCCAGGGTGAGTCTACCCCTTGACTTCTACCACATTGCAGCCTCACAAAGCCAGTGGACAGTGGAGATCTGAGCACTCAGCAGGGGAGCTTTGTGGTGACCAGGGTCACCTCAGACACCCCATGCTGCCCAGGATAAAGTGTGTGCTGTGGCCAAAGGCACTACTGGGGCTGTAGGACTCTGTGGAAGTCTGAGTACCTTAAATTTAGTCCTGGTTGTTTAGAAGGGCTAAGGGGCCCCATGCCCAGGAAAGGGGGAGATCCTTTCCCAGACTCAGGACAGTGTGGCTGAGACACAGGGCTCTGACCCCTGACAGAGCATCTACCAAGCGAATCCAAGGACTCGAGGGACAGGGGCAAGGGAGCCCATGGCAGTGGCCACTTTTGAAGAGCAAAGGCTGGTGGCATGTCACATCCATCTGCCCAGGCCTGCAGGAAGGAGAAGCTGGGCTCCTGGGAACTGGCTGTGTACTGGGCAGCTAGTTGCCCCTCACTTTTTCTCCTGTGGCTCCCCTGAGGAGGGGTGCAGAGGGGTCACTGAAGCAAGACTTGACTGAGCCCTGTCCTATCCCCGATCCCAGAGGGCCATGTGCTGTCCTGAGGACCCAGACTGCCATGGTCTCATCCACCCCTCAGCACCATGTACCCCTGAGTGTGTCCACATGCCTGCCTGCTCCTCAGCCTCCCCGGGGAGGGAGGGAAATAGGGAGAGGCAGTGACCACGACTAGAAGCCAGGGCTCACCCGAGACACCAATATCGGACAGGACAGCCTTCTTGCGGTCCTTGACACTGCTGATCTGGGGGAAGTAGACATCCAGGGCCAGGTAGAGCAGGCAGGTGAGGAAGGCCAGCACACCCACCGCCACACCGTAGCTGCAGGCATTGGGGTTCCGGTTGTAGATGCAAAACTCCTCGCCCTCCGAGGGGCTGTTAAGGTAGCCCTCATTTACGATGGAGCCGAACACCACAATGGAGAACACCTGAGGGTGGAAGTGGGCATAGCCAGGACAGGTGTGAGCCCCGGGATGGTATCTCCCACTGCCAGCCCTGAGGACAGGGTGGATGCCACCTCTCTGTCTGTCTGCCAGCTGCCCTGTGTGAGCTGCAAAGCAGGTGCATTTCAAAGGGAGGCCCAGAGAGACAGGGCAACTTGCCTGGGGTCACACAGCCAGGCTGGCGTCAATTGCTCCACAGAGGGTGGAACCAAGGACTTCTTTTATCAGATAAGCAGCCCACTTGCTGGAGAGGCCCTCCTGGCCCTGACACCAAGATTCCCCCAGGACCCACCTGGCCTTGAAGAACAAGGAGCTCCAGGGCCAACTGGGCTGTGAGCCTCCCCACCCTCCACCTGCAGCAGAATCCTCCAGAGGCTGCGCAGTGCAGCCCCACCTGCTTGTCCCTCTGCGGAGTTGTGCCTGTCTGGGGTCTCAGGCCTTGTCCTGGCTCCACACTTCCCAGTTGTCAGGACAACCAAGGCTCTGACAAGCAGATAGGTGACAAATAAAAATAAAAATAAAAAAATCACAAGCTGGGGAGATAGCTCAACAGTCTAAGCATCTGCCTGACAAGTGCAAGGGCCTGGGTCTGATCTCTGGCACTACATGCCACGCTGGCCCCATGCCACGCCAGCCACCAAAACTGGCTATGGTGGTACACACCTGTAATTCCAGCACTGGCAAGGCTGACACAGGAGAATCACTGAGTCTGAGTTATGTAGTGAGACCTTGTACTAAATAAATAAATAAATAAACAATTTTTTAAAATTACAAGCCGGGCATGGTGGCGCATGCCTGTAATCCCAGCACTCGGGAGGCTAAGGCAGGAGGATTGTTGTGAGTTCGAGACCAGCCTGAGCTACAAAGTGAGCTTAAGGCCAGACTGAACTGCATAGTGAGACCCTGTCTCAAAAAGACAAAAAAATAAATAAATAAATAAATAAAATAAAATAAAATTACAGCAGTCCTAACCCTGCCACATTATTTATTTTTATTTTATTTTTTTTCTTTTATTGAAGTACAAATATCAATGAGACAGTTTTAAGATACCTTGACAAGATGGATTTGATAAATTAATACATTGCAAACTGTTTTCATAATGTTTTGGTATCATAGAAGGTGCATACATGATATTATACTTACAGACATTATTATACCATATGTCTCTTATCAGTAAATTAAGAGTGTAGCTGTTTGCGTATCTTATTTTTTATACCTGAATTACATCAAAGATTCAATAATTAATACTTTCTACCTTGTTATTTTCCTAGTGGTTGTCCATAGTACTAGAAGCTGACATAATGTCCTGTCCAACCACCATTAGTGCAAATCTTCCCTCTCATAGGATTATGTAGAAGCACGGCGTTATCTATCCCACTGTACTGTCCATACACACACATCATGACCCTTCCTTTCTATATTGCCACCTTATTTAAATCCGCAATATCCCCTGTGACAGATAAAACAGCAGCGGCTTGGAGGGCAGCCAGTTAGATGGCCCCAAAGCCCAGCCTCTCCAATCCATGCCCTGTGTAGTCTATGTTCCTTGAGGGTGCTGGACCTAGTGACCTTTTTTTTTTTTTTTTTTTTGTCTTTTTGAGACAGGGTCCCACTATGCAGTTCAGGCTGGCCTTAAGCTCACTTTGTAGCTCAGGCTGGTCTCGAACTCACAACAATCCTCCTGCCTCAGCCTCCCAAGTGCTGGGATTACAGGCATGCGCCACCACACCCAGCATAGTGACTTGTTTCTAAAGGACAAAATATGTCAAAAATGATGAGCTATCACTTTGAGCATGGGTCACAAAAGCTGCAGCCCGGAAGCTGTGCACACTGGCTCCCAGCTATAATCCCAGCACTCTGGGAGACCAAGGCAAGAATGTGGTAAGTTCGAGCCTAGCCTGGGCAAATTTTTTTGTGTTTATGCTAATAAATTCCTTTATTAAAATAGAATATTAAATTATAAAGAGCTGCTTTTTTTTTTCTTTTTTGCTATTTGTGTTTGCTGTCCTTTGTGTTGGTCACCCAGCTTGTACCTTCTCGAGTTTTCTCACTTTCTCTCCCGTTTCTGTCACTATGTGTTTTGCATTGGTTTCTAGGTCTGGCTCAGCCTGCACTGGTGGGACTGAACTTGCTGAGCCTCTGGTGTAATAGTCTTTTGCCTCTGTGGGCAAGGAGTGGAGAGGGGGAGGGGATCGGCAGACAGACACCCTTTCTCCCCACCCTCTCCCCAATGCCCCCCTCGATGGGGGTGACCATTTGGTTTGGTTTCTATTATGCAGGCATCTCAGGACAGCTCATAGTGATGGGAAGGAGAGAAGTGACAGGCCAGTTTTCTGGGCTATGACTTCCTCCTCTCCCTCCCACAGCCTGAGCAATTTACGCAAGACCCTTCTCAAAACAAAAAATAGGCCTGTGTGCACAGCTCAGTATAAAGGCCCTGGGTTCAATCCCTGGTACTCCCCTCTGCCCAAAAAAAGACTGGCAGGATATATCTATAATGTCAGCACTTGGGAGGCTGAGGCAGAGGGCATGCTGAGCAAGCAGTCAAGGCCAGCCTGGGCTACACAGTGAGTTCAAGGCCAGCCTGAAGTACAAAGCAAGACCTGTTTCCAGAAAGGAAAAAGAAAAAAAAAAAAGACAAAGGCTCCCAACTTGCTCACTCCTTGTCTACTGTCCCTGCTGCTCTGACAGAAGCCAGGTGGTCTATTTTTTGTCTCTTTTGCAATGCTGGGGCTGGAGCTCAGGGCCTCATGAATGAGAGCTAATTGATCTACCAATGAGCTGCACCCTGGCCTGCTTCCGTTCTCAGTTCTCAGGTGGCTGGGACTTAAGGAATCCTTGGTCAGAGCCAGCAGGGAAGCAAAGCTCCACAGCAGTGTGGAAGTGGACCTGAGACTATTGCCCCCAGGGGAGCTGGCAGGTGAGACTGAGCCTGGCCATGGCTTTACGACAGGGGCACCTAGCTGAGCAGAGTCCTAATCCATAGAAACTGTGACATAACAAGTTTCCTTGCTTCTTCCCATCCATCCCTCCCTCCCTCCCTCTCTTCTTCCCTCCCTCCCTCCCTTCCTTCCATCTTTCCTATATGTTCTTTCTATATTTTTTTTGGCAGAACCAGGGGATTGAACTCAGGCCCTTGTGCTTGCCAGGGAAGCGATTATTCCACTGAGTCATCTCCCTGGCCCCTACATTTTATTTTTGTATCAAAATCAGGGCCTCATGCTTGCCAGGCAGGGGCTATGCCCCTGAGCTAAACTGCTGCCCACATTTGTTGTTTTAAGCCACAAGCTCCAGGGCAGTCTGTTATATGGCAACAGCCAACTAACACATCAGCTTTCTGCAGATGAAACGGTTAAGGCACAGGTGGTTTCTTTTTATTATAATTATTTGTTTTGCAGTACTAGAAATAGAACATAGGGAAGCTGTACCACAGAGCTACACTCTCAGCACTTTTTCACTTTTGACACAATTGCTCAGGATGTGCTCAAACCTTCAACCTTTCTGCCTCAGCCTCCTGAGGGGCTGGGATTATAGGCATGTGCCACCATGCCCAGCTCAAGGCACAGGTGTTAGCAATATGCCCAGAGTCGTACAACTGGAACCTGGCAGAGCCGGGTCTAAACCCAGACACCTAACCTAAAGCTCCCGGTTTCTCTTTGGGCTTTTTGGCTCCTCTCAAAGCATGTAGGACAAGAAGGCCCCAACCTGAGGGGCACACACTAGAGAGTGCCAGCCCTGCAATGAGCTGGGGCTGGAGCTGGAGGCAGGAATGCTGCTGCCACGTCCGCTTGTCCTCACTCTCCATTTTTTCTACAACAAAAATCCTATAATTAGGATGAGCCAGGTGCCTTTTCTGTGACAGCAGACACTGAGGAGGGCTACTGTGGGTGTGGGGAGCACACATGACAAGCACTGCCCGGATGATTTCTCATCTACTGCAGACGTCTAGACAGCCACGTGCCCACAGGGTGCTCTGGTCAGTGATGGACGGCAATGATGGTGGCCCTGTGAGACCCGTGTCTAGTGACACTGTATCTGCCCTAGTTTGTGTAAGGAACTCTGATGTCTGCAAAATGACAGAATGGCCCACTGCACTCAGCCTGTGTCCCTGTTGCTAAGCAATGCATGACTGTCCTCTCCCTGGATTTTATCATGTCCAGGACATATCAGTACAGCAGGAAACATATGAAACAAGTAAATCTACCTTCAATGGGAAGGTTGATGAATGTTTTTCTTGAAACAAAGGCAAACTTTGGAGACTACTGGGTCAGGACTCTGTGTGTCAAGCAGGATTTAGACCCAAATGGGGACCAGGAATAATGAAGAAGGAAACTGTGGCTCCTCCACCCAACAGATTATATTTCAGCCATAAAAACGAATGAGCACTGGTACAGGCTACACGAGTGTGTATGGGGAAAGCAAGCAAAAGAAAGCTGCCTTAAAAAAAAAAAAAAAAAGAAAGAAAAAAAAAAGGGGGCCAGGGAGATGGCTCAGTGGAATAAGTGCTTCCCTGGCAAGCGCAAGAGCCTGAGTTCAATCCCTGGTTCCACAAAAAAAAAAAAAAAAAAAAAAAAAAAGAAAAGAAAGCTGCCTTAGAAGCTGGGCGCAAGGTGCCGAGAGGTGGCATGTTCCTCACATGTACGAGGAGGTACGTTTGGTCCCAAGCACCACAAAAGGAAGCAGGCGGGACAGGCCAGTGACTGTGTGGTTTCTACTCTGTGCTGCATTTATGGGTGGCAGAAGACAAGGAAACGCGCCAGGGAGCACCAAAGGGCGATGAGCCCGGGGTGATTTTGTGGTACCAAAGGGTCTCAACCACAGAAGAGGTGGCCACTCAGCGCTGTGAGCACCACAAACTGCTGGGTAACAGGCAAAGTTGGCCACAATTTAACAAAAGGAAAGAGGATTCTGAGGTTGCGTTCTGGACTAGCCAGGATGCGCCTCTTCCAGGTCTGACTGGGGACACCACAGACCCATGGCCATTTAGCCCAGGTATAGGCTCTGCAGCCTCCCCATCGGCCCACAGAGCCAGGTTGGGAATCTGAGACGCAGAAAGCAAGTGTGACAGTGAGGCTGGCAGCATGGGCCAGACTGGAGCCAGGTCTCCTTTCCAAACCAGCCAGGCTGATGTTCAGCCTCAGGAGGTGGTGGTGAAGGAGTGGCTTGGCTAGAGATGCCAGCCAGGGCCAGGCACAGGGGCTGGCAGAGACAAAGGCTGGAGTGCAGCACAAGCGTGACAGAGCAAGAGTCAAATCTAGTTTAGTTCAAGGGCAGTGACACAAAGCCAGGGCTTGAGTCGATGTCAAAGGAACTCCTTAATCAGGCACGCAAGACAGACTCTGGACACTGGCTGGCAAAGGCAGTTCCTGTACCAGCTGACTGGGCCAACTGCCACTCAACCCCTGGGTGTCATATTAGGCCTCTACAAAAACGAAACCCTTGGCTGGGCTATAGCTCAGTGCAGAACATGTGCCTGGCCTGTGCAAGGCTCTGGGTTCATCACACACACCCAGGGGGGCGGGGAGGGAGGGAAGGAGAGAGATAGAGGATGGGGGAAGGAGGGAAGAAAAGAGGAAAGGTTTTCTTTAGGTTAACTCTTGGAGGAGAGCCACATACCAATGACTAGAGCAGGGCAGAGACTCATGGGAGCTTCATCAGGGGCCTCTCCTTCTCCAGAGGCCTCAGGAAAGGAGGCACAAGCCCAGAATGGTCACTTGCTCCTGGGGTTAGAGGTGACAGCAAGACGGGACCCATTCCCACAGTAGGAAGATCTGGGGTCCCCACAGGCTAGGAGGCAGAAGCTGGAGCCTTGGGGACAGTAGAGAAGAAACCATTATGACTGGGCCCTCTTGGGAGAACAAAGCAGAAAGTCCTTGGAGAGGCTAGGAAGGAAAGTGCTGGAGATGATGCATCCCCAGGAGGGAGCAGAGCAAGGTCACAATACCCTGAAGGGGCCAGGCAGGCTATGCACTCTCAGCAGTGCGAGCGAACACTGGCTGTGGTCCTTCACCCCTGGCACAGGAGTCTCTGTGCCTAGCACTGTGCAGGAGAGACACCAAGAGTAGCCAAGTCCTCTGATGCCCTCCAGTGGGGCAAAACTGTTCAGGCGAATCCCTGGCTGCCTGCCCAGTGGGGTATGTGATGTAACCGCCCTAAGCCCCAGCCCCACACTAGTCAGGGGCAGTGATGTGCATGGGAGCTGGTAACACTGAGGCACAAGGGGGGCTGTGCAGGCAAGGGACTTGCTGAATCAGCCAAGAGGAGGCAGTGGGGCCAGCCCTGCATGCCATGGCAGTGCAGAAGCAGGAAGGATGGCAGTGGGAAGTGGCTTCACATGGGGGAGAAAGTGATAGGGTCGGGCACATGGGACAAGACCACAGGGCTTGGTGAGGCTGTGGCTTTAGTGTCAGGAAGTCAGGAGGAGACAGACTGGGTGGCCTGCAGGGCCTCTGAGGCAGTGGGCTTGGAGCAGATGCCCAGGTGCAGCAAGAAGCCACAGGTGCAAAGGCTGCGGGGTGCAGTAGGCTCGGTGCGTGAAGTGGCATGTCTGCAGCAGACAGAGTGAGGGGAGACATCCAGGAAGCAAGGTCACTGAGAGGGGCCCAAGCTGGTCCCTGGGCCTTGAAGGCCAAGTGAACTCAGGAACCCAGCATACTTCAGTGTGGCCTGACCTGACTCAGATACAGACAGGATCACCCAAGCAGCTGGGAGAGAAAAGGTGTCTGGAAAGCTAGTGTCCAGGCCAGGAAGGTGAGGGCTTGGGGCTTGCTCAGGCAGCAGGGATGGGGAGAAGGGGTGACTGCTGGGCCTCAGCATCAAGCCCCCTAAATCTTCCAATAGGTCCCCTATGAGATGAAGGGAAGAGTGAGGAGCAGGCCAGGTCTGGGCTCCATGGGAACTGGGACTGGGTGTGCTCTGAAGATGGCCCATCCCAGGCAGTCTGAGTGTCTACAAATGGAGAAACTGAGTCTCAGGGGGAGGAGATATCTCCAAGCACACGAGTCCTCTGCACCTCCCCAGCCCCTGAAGGACCTGGCCTGTTATGCTTTTACTGAGCTGGTGTCTCCCCACTCTGACTGGGAGCACCCCATGAACAGGACTTGGCCCCTCCATCCCAGTAGGCTGAGGCTCCTACTCTTTTCTTAGGGCTGTGTCCAGGACCTGCCTGTCATGCAGCTGTTAGTGGACTTGGCACAGGACCCGAAGTCTGAATCCAGTGTGGGTCTCCTGGGCCAGGCAGCCTCCCTGGGTGATCTTTGAAGGCTAGATCTGCAGGGACCACAAGAGACAGACTGAGGAGACTTGGGAGAACTGCAAATTCAAGCAGAATGAAATTCCACGTTGGCCAGGGCAAATTCTCCAAACAAGTGGATTTGTCTGGGGCAGGGAGCAAGTGTGCAGAGGCTGGGGGAGCGGGAGGCTGAGGGGGGACAGCTGGGGGTACCCAGAGGGCTGCAGGAAAAGGGCTGGCCTAGGAAAAACCACCTTCCCTAGCTGAAAGCAACACTGAGAAAATGTACCAGGTAAACAGGCCAGGTCTCCTCCCTTTTCCTACCCTCTGAACTCCACCTCCAGCAGCATTTTTATTTTTTTATTTTTCTTTGCTTTTGTTTGTTTATTTTGTATTTTTTTAGGGAGGGGTCTACAGGGTGTTCAGGGTCTCACTACTAGCCCTCCAGCGTTTTTAGAAACAGGTTCCAGATGGTGCTTGGAAAAGCAAGTCAGAAGAAAGGAAACTTGGAATCACACTTGTTCAGGACCACAGAGAATCAGAGGCCCCAGGACCCCAATCTCCATGGTCATGGTCCCAGCTGATTAAGTGCCCCCACCCCAGTGGAAGAATAGGGCAGCCAGACCCACCAGGAAGCTCTGCTCTGTGACCTGCATACCATTCCCAACTCTTAGGGGCTGGGGAGATGGCTCAGTGGAATAAGCGCTTCTCTGGCAAGCGCAAGGGCCTGAGTTCAGTCCCCAGTTCCACCAAAAAGAAACAAACAAACAAAAAACAAGTGGATTCATTCCCACCTTTTTCCTTCCTTTTACCTTTTTTTTTTTTTTTTTTTTTAATCTTGAATGTAGGACCTCTGCACTAAGCTACATTCCCAGACTTTTTCTATTTTTCTTTTTGAGACTGGGTATTGCTAAATTGCTCACAATGGACTATCATCCTGCCTCAGCCTCCTGAGTAGCTGGAATTACATGCATGCGCCACCACATCCAGCTTTGCCCCCACTTTTGTGCTCTGTCAGACATGAACAAACATCCCTGTCATCCGTGTAAACTGCTGGGATGTGTTGACCCCCAGCCGCTTTCCTAGCCACCTCCCAGCTCCTACCTTCCTGGTGGGACTTATTTCTAGTTCTGCCTCTCCCAGGAGACCTGCGCCAGTCCTCTAGGCCCCCGCAGTCCCCTGGGGTCAGTACCCATGAGAAACACCATATGCAACTGTTGCATTGGTCCTCTAACCCATGGAAGGAAAAAAGAATCTGACCAACAACATCCCCACAGGGCAGTCTTAAACTTTCATGCTGAGGCTTGAGGAGGCCCCTGTAGCCCTATACTAGACCCTGAGCCTCAGGAACAGCAGACCAAGCAGTCCTGATCCTACCCTCAGCTGATGGATGGAGCCAGCAGAGATGTGCCAGGGTTCACTGCAGGGCACTGCACAGGTTCCAGGGATGGCCACACCCAGCCAGAGTGGGACCAAGGTCACTGTTCCACCAGAAAGCTGTCAACGTCCTGGAGCAATGCTGGGTTTCCCTGGATAAGCCATGGAGGGGTGACACCTGGCCCTGGGCATCTGTGCCCAGCTACAGGGCCTGCTCACGAGCTCCCATCTCTTGGCCTTGGCCACCATCCATGTGCAGGTGTGCAACAATCAACGACACTGCAGGCTCCTCTCCGGCTCGCCCACCTGTCCTTAGGCATTCCTGGGCAGCCAGGGCCTCCTGGCTTAGGATGGGGTCTAGGCCCCTAGGACAGCTCTGCAGTCCTCTCAGGGAGCACCTCTCTACTCTAGCCTTCCCCACCCGTCCTGGTGCCCTCCAGCTGAGCCTCGCCCACACACCAGCTGGCATCCTGCTGCCCAACTCCCAACTGCTAAGGGGTGGGAATGTCATGTCAGTCTCCCCACAGAACTCTGAACCACTCCATGTCTTCAAGTGGCTGAGGCCATTGTCCCCATTTTTTTTTTCTTTTTTTCTTTTTTTTGGCGGAACTGGGGATTGAACTCAGGCCCTTGCACTTGCCAGAGAAGCACTTATTCCACTGAGCCTTCTCCCCAGCCCTCCACTGTCCCCATTGTGACAGTGACAGCACTCTGCATCCCCTCATAGAAGCCATTCTCTTCAAACCTAAATCTCCAGGCTTGGGAGGTGGCTCAATGGAATAAGTGCTTCCCTGGCAAGTGCAAAGGCCTGAGTTCAATCCCTGGTTCTGCCAAAAACAAAACAAAAACAAAACAAAACCTAAATCATACCATGTCCCTTCCCTGCTGAAAACTCTTGGGCTAGGGCTCTGAAGTAAAATTCTTCTGCTGCAAGCCCCATCCCCTGCCTTCCTAGGTCCCCACAGAGCTGGCCCTTAGTGCCTGCCCCTCCTTTGAGAAGCCCCAGATGCAAAATGTCCTCCAACACCACCAGCACCTTGTGACATCCTTACATAGTTTCTCCCTCTCAGATCCAGAGGGAGGGTCAGGCCTGGAGGGGCCTGAGGGCAGTGAAAGTGAGCCTCACAGACCAAGCCTCCCCTGGGCTCCTGCCTGTGTCTCCACAGGTCTGACCTCAGGGAGCGTCCTCCTCCCTTCCAAGGGCTGCAGTGTCCCCTCTAGAATGGGTTCTGCCTCCTTGCCAGGTCCTGCTGCTGTCCCGATCCTACTACTGGGCTGTAGCTTTCTCAGAGCTGGGCACCCTGTCAGAACAGAAAAGGGTAAAGCCAGTTCAGGGTGCAGGGAGCTTCCAGAAGAGCTCACTGTCCTCTGCTCTCCTCCCCTCACGCAGCTCCGGGAAGTGGCCTCCAAGGATTAGGCAGTAATCTGCCCCAGGCTGTCAGTACAGTGCCAGCATGGGGGCAGGGTGGGCTGGGCTGGACTGGACTGGGCAGGGACTGGGCCAGAGACCTGTGCAGCCAGCCCCAAGGTGTGTACCCAAGACTGCCGGTCCCCTTCTTCAACTTTCTGTGGCTGGAAAGCCCAGGGGCCCTTGGGCTCTTCAGGAAGGGGAAAACTGAGGTCCAGAGAAGCTTGCTTGACTGTCCCAGAAACCCTCCCTGATGGGAGAAGCATTCAACTTGTCCCCAAAATGTCTGACTCCCCCAGGCCCTGCTGCCTCTGCCCTTTGCAAAGCTAGAAGTGGGTGAAAGGTGACATCACCAGCTGGCAGAAGAGTTGCCAAAGCCAACCACACACTGCCCAAGGAGAACTAGGGATCCAACCTTGGGCCTTCATACTGAGTTAGACCCCTCATCCCTTCCTTACATTTATTTTTGCATTCTGAGACAGGGTGTCCCTAAATTGTGAAGGCTGCATCTGAACTTGTGGTCCTCTTGCCTCAGCCTCCCAGAGTGCTGGGGTTGCAGGTGTGCACCGCCATACCCAGCTGGTGCATCCATTCTATAGATGGGGCCCTGAGGCTGGGAAAGGCTGGGAAAGTCAGGGCTGACCCGGCGGGCAACGACAACTCCTATGGGGCCATAACATTTCTTCTCTCCAGAGGCTCATGACATAACAGAGGCACTCCCTGTCCTCCAGGGCCTACCATCTGACCATTGGGTGCTGGCCACACCTCCTCCTTGGGGCCCTAGCAGCTGCTTCCTTCCTCTCCCTCCCTGCTTCAAGGCTGGGGGAGGAGGTGGCCTCTGGGTTGGTCTGTCTGTCTGTCTGTCTGTCTGTCTACCTATCTTCTTGTGACAGGGTCTCACTATGTATTCAGGCTGGCCTGAACTCACTGTGTATGCCAGGCTGGGGTTGAACTCTGGGTGGCCCTCCTGCCTCCATATTTTAACTGGATCTTAGCCACCTCCCCCTCCACTGATGAAGCCCTCTGGCCCTGCAGGCTCTCAGAGAACACCCAGGACAGTGTGACCTGCCCTGACTGGCTTTGTTGCAGGACAACACATGCCCTCACTGCCTGACCAAAATGAGCTTGAGCAAGCTGCAGAGAGATCTGTTAATGACACTTGGTGATGGATTTGGCAGTGAAGGTCACAAGACAGGGAGGAGGGGAGGCAGGAGGGGCCCCGGGCATGGTGCCATTCACAGCTGCTGTGAGGACCGGAGGACTAGGGCACCAGCAGCTTCCCAGATGGGGCAACGCCCACTTGTCGGATGGGAAGGAGCCAGGTGTGGGGTGAGGCTGAGGAGAGGCGGAAGAGAAAAGCACTGAGTCTGTGTCCTCCAGCTGTTCACAGAGACAGCACCCAGTAGCCTGGGCTGCTGCAGAGAGAGATGGCCTAGGATGTGACACCAGGGGTCCAGGCTGCAGAGGGTACAAGGAGGCTGGGGTGACAGTCGAATCTTGGGGAGGACTGGGACTCAGAGGCCCAGAGCTAAGGAGCATAGGAGTCTGAGTCAGTGTAGGAGGCTGGGACAGGAGGGGCAGGAGGGCTGGACATGGGGACAATGGCCACAGAGATGCAAACAGCCTAAGGATGGCTGTGACAGGGGCTGAGGTAGGTGAGGACTGGACTGTCGGGGTGGGGCCTGCATGTGCAAAGGTCTTGGACGCAGGTGCAACAGTGCCCAGGATGGAAGGCAGGGGTGGTCCTGGAGAAAAGGGGCAGAGGTTGGGGGACAGCGCTGCCCAGGCTAGAAGACAAGAGGGCTGGCCACTGCAGCCCCAGCAAAGGGAGGCTGTGGTAGAAAATTGTGCCCCTGGACAACAGAGTAGGGGACAGGCCAGGTTACAGTGTAACTTATACAGAGAAGCCATAGACATTAGGACATCTGAGGGGACATTGAAGGTCACATCCTGTCCTCCTCACTGTAACTGAGCCACCTGAGGAGCCCCAGCTTGTTAGGGTCTCTGCTTGGGTCAGGCAGTATGGGGCTGTCCCTGCCAAACAGTTGCCTCTTCCCCTGCCTCCTGGGGTGCCCTCTGCTGTAACCCCCAAAGAGAGTAGGGCGGAGTTTTTTTGTGTGTTGTTGGTTGCTATTGTTTTGAGGTACGGGGGATTGAACACAGGACTTTCACACTGAGCTTTATCCTCAATAGCTGGATTGGGCTGGTGGCTCCCAACCTCTCCATCCTCGGTAACCCCACTTGTGCTCCTAGGGGCTGTTTTATTTTTAATCTTTTATTTATTTATTTGGTACAGGGACTCACTATGCAGCAGTTTGGACTCGGACTCATAGTAATCCTCCTGTCTTGGCTCCCCAGTGCTAGGACTACAGGCATGTACTACCACACCTGGTTCTGGGCCAGCACGGCAGGTGGTACAGGGGATTGAACCCAGGTCCTTGTGCTTGCCAGGAAGAGGCTTCATTTTATTTTTTATTTGACATAGGGTTTCACTAATTCCCCAGGCAAGACGACTTCATAGTCCCCCTGCTTCAGCCTCCCACAGTACAAGGATTAGAGGCCTGTGCCACCATGCCCAGCTATTCTGCAGTTCTGGATGGAGGTTCTTTAAACAGCCAAATTCAAAAGCCCCCACCTGGAGTCATTAGGAACACAAGTGGGGGCTCCCTGAGGGTGGAAAGGTTGGGAGCCACCAGCCCAACCTAGCTATGCCTTTCCCTAACAGATGAGGAAACTGAGGTACAGGTGGCACTGGCATTTTGCTTGACCACATTGGCAGGCAGGATCGCAGGGGCTGGCATAGGGCACTTACATGACCCGCCCCCCACCCCCTGCCTGCCTCTCCTCCCTCTGGACAGCTGGTTCTTCTGGTCTGAGCGCCAAGGTTTAGGCGCCAAGCATGAGTCCTCCAACCTCCCAGCCATCTGCCTCTCCAGGCTCCAGCCCCTCCTCCAGGCTTTTTCTCTTTTCCCCTACCTCCTCCTCCAGGCCTTTGTTCCTTCTCCCCCAGGCTAGGGCAGGCCTAAACTCTGCTCAGCAGGTTGGGCAGCCTCCTCCTCTAACTGGGGACTTCCTTCCTCAGTCTTCGGGCTATGGGGCCAGCCATTCCAGCAATTAAAGAGCCTCTCCTGGCCTCAGCATCCAGCTAGAGTGGGGATCACAGCCCCCAAGAGGAAAAACTTCCAACCTTCAAGGCCTCCCAAACACAGGCATCAACCCCATTTCACAGATGAGGAAATAGAGGCTGAATGAAGCAGGGGCAGCCAAAGTCCCCTTGTGGAGGTCCTGCTCTCCATGCTACCCAGGTTCTCCCCTGCTCCTTGAGCCTCTATAGCCTGAGACACATGTCTGAAGCCCACAGGCGACACCTCCTGCAGGCCTCCTGGCAGCTGACCCCATCCCAGACACCAATGAGGGAGCAGCCAAACAGACGGCTCTGGCAGGTAGAGAGGCTGGAGGGTTCCAAGATGGTCAGTGACAAATGCCAAATGGGACAACGACACACTTCCAGCCAGGACACCTGCCCAGGGCCCCGCTGAGCTCCACAAGGTGGCCACAGGTGTCCTGCAGACAAGGTTCCAACTACAGACGGATGGTCTGAGGCATGGGCCAGTGGCGGTCACTTCTCCAGGCTGAGCCTTGCTTCTGTTGTCTGTAAGAGGGGTGCAAGGATACTTGCCCACTTACAGAATCCTTAAGAGACCAACCCGGGGGGTGAGAGTTTAGCTCAGTGTAGAGAGGATACGCAGCATGTTCAAGGCCTCAACACCAAAATAACAACAAAATTTAAGTAATTTATTTTTTGGTCTTTTTGAGTCAGGGTCTCACTATGCAGTGCAGGATGGCCTTGAGCTTACTTTATACTCCATGCTGGTCTCGAACCACAATGATCCTCCTGCCTCACCTCCCAAGTGATGGGATTACAGGCATGCACCACCACATCTGGCTAATAAAAATAAATTTTGACAGTGGCAAAATTTCTAACATTTTATCATTTTGCCAAAACAGAATTTTGAAAACCCCCTTATGAACCAGCACTGATCATTCCACAGGTCTTCAACCCACACAGCGAGACCACCCTCACATAAAGGGTGACTTCTGAACTCAGTGTGGCTCCTGTGGTGACTGCATTGTCCCTTCTAGCTCCAAGTCAATTGACAGGTAACAGCTGCACAGTGCATGGACAGCCCAGCCCCCTCGTTCAGATGGGGAGACCAAGGGACAGGGGTGAGAGGTGACACTTGCTGAAGGTTTGCAGTAGCTGCCTCAGGCAGAGGCAAGAGTGGCAGCCAATCTCCCAGGCCCCAGCCAGGATGGTCCCACCTCCCAGAAAGCCTGGGTCATCGCAGCTTGGCCTTGCCCAATTTAGCCTCCCCAACTCAGCTCAGGTCTGGCCTGGCTCAGGCGAGGCAAAACAGTGACACAGGGCTGAGGTGGTCTCAGTCAAGGGACAAGCAGCATTTGTTTCTTTGTTTGTTTTTTGTGGAACCAGGGATTAAACTCAGGCCCCATACTTGCCAGGGAAGCACTGAGCCATCTCCCCAGTCCCTTCATCAGGTTTTAAAAGACAGAAAAAGATCTTGCCTCCACAAATCTTACAAAGTCACAAGTTCATGTGCCCATGTTGGTGGAGAAGATACTAAATTCTGGTCTGTCCAGTACTGAGGAGCTCACACAGGATTTTCAGTGTTAAAGCCAGGAAAGTTCCAGTAAACCAGGGTGATTAAGTCGCCCACACCTGGAGTTCAGGCTCCATGAAGCCCATTGCCCATCGTGTGTGTGTGTGTGTGTGTGTGTGTGTGTGTGTGTGTGTGTGTTGCACTGAGGAATGAACCCAGGGCTTTTGCGCTGCACTGAGGTTCAGGGTCTCACTAAATTGCTAAGTTGTCCAGGCTGGGCTCAAAATTTTGATCCTCCTGTGTCAGCCTCCCAGAGTGCTGGGATTACAGGTGTGTGTCACCATACCAGCTCTACATTTTTAAGAAGACCTGAAGACACAGGATGCTATTAACCATAGCTCTTCCTCAACGGTAGTATTACCTGTGATCGCCCCTCCAATTTTCTTTATTATGGTAAAACACATATAGCATGGAAAATGCTGTTTTGGTTTGTTTTCCTCACTCCCAGCCTCATCACCACAGTTTTAAGGGCAAGCTCAGTGGAATTAAGCATGTTCAGATTGCCACACAACTACACATGTGATTTATATATTTTGCAGTAATCAGCTGCATTGCACTGCTTTAATGAAATTTTGTGAAAGGCTTGTTTCCCAAGGTGCTGATAGCTTTTATTCAGACAAAGGCAGAGGGGACCTGTGTGCAGGGATGGGGACATGGGCATTCAACTTGGGCAGCTCGACAAGCTTCTGTCCTTTCTAATCCTGAAATCTCAGGATCCTGCACTCTCCCTGCTTTGGGGACAGAAGACCTGGGTTCGATTGCCTTTATGGTCAGCTACCTACAGCAACTTGCCCTGCCTCTGGAAACCTCAGTTTCTTCGGTGCAAACTTGGGGACCTAGATGGGGTCTGCACTCTTTTCCCTTCCTGCCATGTTCTCCATTCACCCTGAAGTGCACTAGTGTAGCCCCCCTCATCCTGTCAGGCCTAAAGGGTCTCCCCCTGCTCCATGCAGCTCCTCCCACTCCAGGCAAGGAGAGCCCTCCTGACTCTCACTGACTCTGCCTGGGGCCACCTGGCTCCCTCCACAGTGGGTCTGTGGTTCCCTGAGCACCAGGGTTAAGCCTGAGTCATGCTACCTTCCCTCAGGGCCTTGAAGACTAAAAGAAAGCCATTATAGGCAGCACTGACCCAAGTGGGAGGCACCAGTGCCTCAAAAGCCAGCACCTTCCCAGGCCAGGGACCCCAGGCCAGCAAACCTGTGCAGTTACACAGCAACTCCCCAACAGGCAAGTGCTCCAGACACTCTGAGAGCTGGAGACTGTCAATGATGAACAAATTTGGTGCCACAAGCCATTATGGGTGTGCCTGGGGTGCAGGGACACAAACACTAACAGAACCAGGCTTCCCAGTATCCCAAGTACTGAAAAGCGCTGTCCATCTGGTGGGTATTTAAACCTGGTGACTATTCATGCAGTCCAGGAGGGACTCTAACATTTTTAGACAACAAAAACATAGCTCAAGGGGCCAGGAGATAGCTCAGCAGCTTAAGCACAAGATGCCCAGCACTGCCAAAGAATGAGAGAAAGAGAGAGAGAAAGAGAGAAAGAGAGAAAGAGAGAAAGAGAGAAAGAGAGAAAGAAAGAAAGAAAGAAAGAAAGAAAGAAAGAAAGAAAGAAAGAAAGAAAGAAAGAAAGAAAGAAAGAAAGAAAGAAAGAAAAGAGCTCAAGCCAGGTATTCATCTGTAAGCCCAGCACTTGGGAGGCTGAGGTAGGAGGATTGCTACAAGTTGAAGGCCAGTCTGGGCTACATAGTGAATTCAAAGCTATCCTACACTCCCTACCCAGACTCTGTCTCAAAACACACACAAAAAAGATGTATTCCCCCCCCCCATTAAAAAGAAAGAAAAGGCTGGCTCCCTTCTATGCTGGGAAACCAGAGATAAATACCCGAATTGGCCTAGTGGATTCCTGGACTCTGGGGACTGAGGCCAGAAGATAGAAAGTTCAAGCCCAGCCTGAGTAACTTAATATCTCAGCAAGAATCTGTCTTAAAATGGAAAATAAAAAATAAAAAGGGCTGGAGAAGGCCCAGAGTTGAATCCCCAGTACTGAAAATACAAAAAAAAAAAAAAAAAAAAAAAAAAATCCCACATAAACACCACAAACTGTCCCACCCAGCCATTAAGCTGGCTGCTGGTGTAGCTACCTGGGGGTCCTAACTGTCCCTGGCCAGTGTCCCAATGCACACGCTTCCAGTCCAGCCAGGTCCATCAGGAATGTGTGCAAGACTCAAAACTCAACCCCAGGATCACGGTCCACAGCCCAGCAGGCTTAACTCTTCCTCTCTGCTGACTTGGTCCCAGCCTAGTCCCAGCCTCAGCCTGGGACTTCTCCCAGGTCACGACAGGGCCTCAGGAGCCCCTGGGCTCTATGCCTGGGGAGGGGACCTTCCTCCTGGCACTTGCGCACAGAAATCCAGGACCCTTCTGGGGGAGGGGCTGTTCTCGATCCAGAAAACGTTGAGCCCAAGGGGGCCTCAGGAGGCTCCTCCCATCCTCGCTATAAATGGGAAACTGAGGCATGACAGAAGAGGTGGCGCTCTCCACCTCAGAAACGAAATTCTCGCTCCCGAGAACGTTTCTTGGGTGGTTCCCAAGCCCAAGGTCACGCGGCAGCGAAGGAGATGCAGCTCCCTGAGGAAACCAGGTCTCAGGCTCTAGCTCCTCGCTGCCACCTTCGGAGCTCAAGCACACAGACCGGGTACCCTGCCCTGTCCTCTCCAACGTCCGCATGAGATGATCCACGCCCTGACCCGCCTCCCCCTCCCCCGCCGCCACCTGAACCCGAACTAGGTCCCGATAGCCGCGTGCCATGGAGCCGGTAGTTGCACACTCGCGGCCTGGAGGTCACGCGGGGGAGACGCGCCAAAAGGGGGTCTCCTAGGAAACGAGGGTGCCTGGCAGCAGGCACCCCTCCCTGGAGCGCGGGAAGGGGGGGCAGCCCACGCGGGTCAGCGAACAGAGCACCTCCCCGCCTGCTGCCGCGCCTCTAAGATAGGGGCGTCAGCGTGACAGGGTGTCGGGGTGCGCCGCTCTCGCCCACACCTCCCCACCACTACCCGCTCGTGCTTACCCAAGACACGACACGCAGGATAGTGTGTGGCTGCCGGACCAGGGTATGGGGGTCGAAGGCACCCCCGGCTTTGCCAGCTCCGTACGCACCCCCTTCCATCGTGGCTGCACCGCGCGGCGCCCCCCGCTCGGCGCGCGCCGCCGGCCAGTGCGCGTGCGCGTGCGCTGCGCCCCCTCCCCCTTCCTCGCGCGAGGCTCGCGCTGCCCAGGACTCCCGCCGGGGGGCGCTGTGCACGGCTCTCCAGAGCCAAAGGCGGGCGCTGGCACGGGCGCGGGAGGGGGCTGAGCGGCGCGCGCCATGGCTCACGAGGACGCGCTCGTCTCTGGCGCGGTGACCTCTTCGCCTAGTGCGGGCGAGGGGAGGGCAGCAAGGGCAGACACGTCTTCGCCCCCGGGCGCCCTGCCGGCCATCATCCCTGCTTGAAACCACCTTCGTTATTTGTCCGTTTCCTGTCTGCCTCAAAATATACGGAGAAGGAACGGGCTGCGTTTGTCGTCCTCACCGGGTGCCGGGCACACACTGGGCGCCGCAGAAGTACATTCGTGGAATGAGTGGATAACCCTCTCCCCAGCCCTCAAAGCAGCCTCATTTCCCAGGACCACCTTTTGGCCTGGCTTTCTCGATGACGTCACGTATGTCCCGATGTGGTCCGGGCACCCCCACCTGACTGCCGGTCTCCCAATGCCCAGGTTTCGTCTATCTTGTTTACTGTAGTATCAACCCAGCGTACAGTACATGCTCAATAAATAGGGGCTGGTCCCCATTGCCACATCACATCTTGACAAGAGCCTAGGTTTTGTGGAAGGGCAGGCTCTGCGTCCCCGTGCCACGTCTTCTGCTGACCGTAGTAGCCCTTGTGGCTATGAGATTACAGGCATGTGCATTCTGCCTCAAAAAAAAAAAAAAGAAAGAAAAATTCAAATGGCTGAAGTGTAGCTCTGCCTCAAAAAAAAAAAAAAAAGAAAGAAAAATTCAAATGGCTGAAGTGTAGCTCAGTGAGAATATACTGGGTTAAAGCCTCAGACCTGAAAAAAAAAATGTTTGAGTTTCTGGGCATGGTGGCCTACACCTATCATGTCACCAGTCTGGACCCAGGGACCAGGATTGTGAATTTGAATACAGCTTTGGGTTCCATAATAAATTCAAAGTGAGGGTTAATATAGTGAAGTGCTGTGTCAATAAAACCAAAACAGGTGAAATATTTATGAAAGATTTAATTTTTAAAATTATTTATATATTTGATACAAGGTCTCCCCACACAGTTCAGAGTCATAGTGATCCTCCTGTCTCAGCCTCTCCAGTACTGGGATTACAGGCGTGTGCCACCATGCCCAGTTCCCGTGACAGGCACAGCACACCCATGGGCGGGGCCTCCCCTGCTGGGCTCAAACCTGGGTTCTTGTATTTCCCGAGCAGGCGCTCAGACCGTAAAGCAATCTCTCCATCCCTTTGTATGAAAGATTCATAGGGTCTGAAGAAAAACTTAGGGCCACGAAGCAGGGAGATGGCCCAGTAGAATAAGCACTTACCTGGCAAGCCTAAGGGCCTGAGTTCAATCCCCAGTTCTGCCAAAAAAAGAAGAAAAGATAAACCCAAGTAGTCAAAAAAGAAGAGCTTTCTCCTCCTGCCTCAGCTTCCCAGGTGCTTGCATTACTGCCATGCGCCATTACACCCACCTTGTTTTTCTTCTTACAGCCTTTCCTACACCTTTTCTGCATCTTTTTACCACTTTTCCTACATTTTACATCCCCTCAACTGGACAGCTTCAGGCTTTCAATGCCTGAGCGACCTTGGTCTGTGTGGCTCATGTTCTATAGTCCATGGGCCCGGCCTTGTCCTTGGCCTAGTAGGGGGCCCAGAGCAATGAATGTCACACTGGTCAATGTGAGTTGGTTCCAATACTAAAATGTACCATATATTCTCATTAAATTTTCACAAATCCTAGTAGTGTCACCATTTTGATTTTTCTAGCTGTGAAATGGTAGTGATTATATCCATGAGGGCCCCTGTGTGCTTCAGGATTGTTGTGATAAAAAATAAAGCAATATTGGCCAAGGAGATGGCTCAATAGAATAAGCACTTCCCTGGCAAGTGCAAGGGCCTGAGTTCAATCCAAGGTTCCACCAAAAAAAAAAAGAATAATTTTGTTTTTAAAAAGAAAAATATTTGGAAGTTAAATGACAATTCATTTATCCATTTATATGTTCATTTATAGGGCCAGCCAAATAGCTTAGCAGATTAAAGCACCTGCAAGCAGGTACAGGGGCCAGGTGCTTGATCCCTAGGAATGCCATGCCAGCACCACCCCTAGGGTGCCCTGAGACAGCAACTGAGATTGGATGTGGTGGTACATGCCTATAATCCCAGCTCTTGGCTGTAGGCTGTAAACAGGTGGATCACTACAAGTCTGTTCTAGTAGTGAGAACCTGAACACCCTGTAGACCCTTCCCTAAAATACAAAAATGAAAATTAAAAAAAAATATTTATTGATGTTCTTTTGAGCCAGGGTCTGGCTATGTAGTTCAGGCTGGCCTTGAATCTCCTATGCAGCCTAAGCTGGCCTCAAACTCTTGTTAACTCTCCTGCTTCAGCCTCCCAAGTGCTGGGATCACAGGCATGCACCACCACACCCAGCTGGAAGTTAACCAATTTTGTGAAGACAGTGATGTCATCTTCAGCCTCAAAACAGGGCAAATCTTTGTGTATAGAACACCACTTTTCCCCCCAAAAAAATCACTGGGGTGGGGTGGGGGGTGCCAGGCCATGCTATGATGCTCAGCTTGGTCTGGAACTTGCTCTGTAGCTCAGGCTGGCCTCAAACTCCTGATCCTCATGCCTCAGCCTCCTGGTGCTAGGAGAGCAGGTTCAGGCCACTGCATTTTAACTGTCACTGTTAGGGCTGGGGTGATGGCTCAGTAGACTAAGCTCTTACCTGGCAAGCCCAAGGGCCTGAGTTCAATACCTAGTTCTGCAAAAAAAAAAAAAAAAAGAAAAAAACCAATTCCAAGAATTTAACTGTCACTATCACTATCACTGTACTTACCTATTCCTGACACAGGTGGCCCTATTAGGGAAGAAAAAGGCACCATGAGGGTAAACTGGTCCTCAAGCCTGGAGTCAGAGGCAGCAGGCCAGGACCACAGTGAGAAGGTGGTGCTGGGCTCCTGAGCCTGGCTTTCCCATATGACTCAGTGACGCAGGACAACCTATACCCTTTGCCATTGGGAAAATTTGAGACTGTTGTTGTCGGGGCAGAATTTATAAATTAAAACAGAGGCCAGCCTGATAGCACATATTGTAATTCCAGTACTCAGGAGGCTGAGGCAGGAGGATTGCTGTAAGTTGGAGGCCAGCTGGGGGCTACTTGTCTCCAGCAACCTAAATAAATAAATAAAGGGAAGAGCCACTGAACAGATAGTGGCAATTTTGTCACAGGGACAGTGTCCCTGCGGGTTGGGAGGGAGTTCATGACTCACTTTGTCCAAAAGGCCAAGAGTGTTTTAAAGTTTTAAAGGGAAACTTCTGATTACTCTCTCTGTGTGTGTGTGTGTGTGTGTGTGTGTGTGTGTGTGTGTATGTGTGTGTGTCCAGATTACTATATCTTCCCACAGGGAACAAAATCTTTTACCACACTTCTAGGTCAGTTGGCTGTATAAGAGGAAGAAGGTTCAGCCAGGAAAGTCTCTTTGAAAACTACTTTATGACTACATGTGGAAGAAAATCAGTACAGAAAGATCCCAGGGCCAGGTGTAGTGATTCATGCTTGTCATCCCAGTATGACAGGTTGAGGCAGAAGGATCACTATGAGTTCCAGGCCAGTGTGGGCCTCAGACTGAGCTGAAGGCCAGCCTGAATTGCACAGTGAGACCCTATCTCAAAAAGACAGGCCCAGTGGGTGTACATTGCCTTGTACTGGGGACTTCCTCGGCAAGATGAAGTGACAGTCATAAGAAGGGGATTTGCCACCCATGTGTGTTTTGTTTGAGTTTTTGAGAGAGGGTGGCACTATGAAGTTCAAGCTGGCCTTGAACTCCTGGTGATCCTCCTGTTCCAGCCTTCTGAGTGCTGGGATGGCAGGCATGCACCACCACACCCAACAATTGGAGCCCTTTTCACAGATGTGCCCAAAAGGGTTCTGAGTGAGGATCTAGAAATGTGGCCTCATTTCCTTCCTGTCCTTGTCTTCTGGGCTGTGTTTAAAAACAGGGTATCCTGGGGCCAGGGAGATGGCTCAGTGGAATAAGTGCTTCCCTGGCAAGTGCAAGGGCCAGAGTTCAATCCCCAGTTCTGGCAAAATGAATAAATAAATAATAAAAATAAAAACAGGGTATTTAACCATTCTCTACTGTGCCCAAAATCCTGTGTCCTGAGAAGAGGGTCTGGGCTGCCCCCTGACCACCGTGTGTGCCCGCAGCCGCGAGTGCAGTAGGAGGACCTGACCAGAAGGGGGGGATTGTATTTAGAGCTCCAGTCACGGGACTGGAGCCTCATTGCTCAGAAGCCCTGGGGTGATTTTCCATGCGGTCACAGGGTTTTCCAGACGTTTAGTTTAACCTGGAATCCGAGCTCCTGGGCCCTGGAAGCCAAAGGAGGATCTGCGTCCGTTGTCCTTTCATTTCTGATCTTTTCTCCCGAATGCAGAGACCTCATCTGTAAGTTCAGGTTTGTACTCTGCACAGAACACACATACCCACCCAGCAATGCTGGTCTTTTCCTGAACGCTTTGAGCAGGGCTGGAAAGCCACACACACACTCTCTGTTCCTGGATGAGAGCCCTATGCACTGGCTGCCACTTCCAGGTATCCAAAAGCAAGCATGTGATGTGGGCACTTCACTAGCCCTGTGCCCACCAGCCACACTGAGAGGGCTCTGGGTGACACACTCAGCAGCCTATGACTCCCAGGATATCTATCTGTGAGCCCAGCACATAGCTGGGCTGACATCCCTGGTGGCTGCCACCCATGTACTCCTGGTTCTCTGAGGGGCTGGGGACACTGTTGCTCCAGAACTCAGTGGGTCAGTCTGGCAGTGTGGACCCACAGGGCAGACATGGAGGTGTCCTTCTCTCAGAAGCCAAAAACAGTGAGCTCAGAGCTGACAGTGACAGAGGGCAGCAAGCAGAATGGCACTGCACTGGGCTTTCTTTTATTTTTTTGGCAGAACCAGGGATTGAACTCAGGCCCTTGCACTTGCCAGGGAAGTACCTATTCCATTGAGCTGTCTCCCCAGCTCCTACACTGGGTTTTCTTGATGTGACAGGTCTACGTATCCAGGGCCATCAGGGTGGCTGCATCAGCCTCCAGTAGGGGGCTCTCGACTAAAATCATTGTAAACCCATTCAGCCAGGCTTTGGGGTGCTCAGTGCTCAGGCCTGAGACAGACGCTCTGGTGTATGCTGAGAGCTCTCAATGCGTTACTGAGTTTGCAAGGCCTTGGACACCTACAGCACCAAGCAGTTTGTCCTGGCCACTGGTGGTAGATGGAGAACGGTCAGAAGTGGCTTCTGAGTAGGGATGACATTGGCTCATGGCTGCTGTGACCTCCTGTGGAAGTCACCACCTGGATGCTGAGCATCAAAGCCATCCCTCAGGTGGCCTTATTTTGGGCTGAGGCCTGTCACCATGCTTGCGACACCATACCGCAGCACCCTTCCCTCACCACCAAGCAGAAAATCACAGCCCCAATGCGGTGACATCTCCACGCCCGGCTTCCTGGCACAGTGACCCTGGACTTGTCATCGGGACAGAACAGAAACAAAATATTTGTTAAATGCAAAGTGTTCATCACTGTGAAGTCGCCAGGGACTGGTGGAGAGCAGATGCCCCCAGGTGTGTTATGTACTCAGGAGGGCTTTGCTGTCACCTACAAAGACAGCCTCCAGGGATTCCCCGCTGGCCAAGTGGGCAGTGGAGCTGGCAGCCAGCGCCTGGCTCCTGTTGGCTGAAACAACGGGAAGAACGGAAGTTTTTTTATTTTATTTTATTTTATTTATTTATTTATTTATTTATTTATTTATTTATTTATTTTTTGTCTTTTTGAGACAGGGTCTCACTATGCAATTCAGGCTGGCCTTAAGCTCACTTTGTAGCTCAGGCTGGTCTCGAACTCACAACAATCCTCCTGCCTCAGCCTCCCGAGTGCTGGGATTACAGGCCTGCGCCACCACACCCAGCCAAGAACGGGAGTTTTTGAGGATTCCTCATCTACATCAGTAAACCCTGCGGGGGCGCACAGCCATGTCCACTGCCTGGAGGCCAAGACAGCCTAGCCCGAGAGGGCAGCTCCGCATCTGCCGCCCTTGCAGCTCTGGATCCAAACCTTTTCTCAGCTGCGTCCCGGAAGGAATCAAAGAAGCTTGTCACCTACAGGGAAAGGGTTGCTTCTCCCGGGCTGGGTGATTCTCCTGGTGGCCTCTGGGGACAGCACTGAGCGGGTGCTGTCCAGAAAAAGCAGGTACCAGTTTGCAAATCCAGGACCCAAACTGGCCTTGAACTAGTGACAATCTTCCTGCCTCAGCCTCCAGAGTTCTGGGATTACAGGTGTGGGTGACACACTGATTTTGTTTTCTTTTTCTTTCTTTCATGTTGACAGCTGAAGCCCAGGCCTGTTGCTCCTGGGCCAGTGTTCTGAGTCGTTCCCACCCTTTGTCTCCATGTCCGTACCTTGGCCCTCGAATCCACACTTATCCTCATTTCCGGGGCCTGGGTGGCAGAAGGCATCCACTAGAAGCTGTCAGCCCTGGGGAGAAGCAATGGCCAGAGCCCCCTCGACAGTAGTACCAGGCCTCGGGTCTGCCGCTCACCCTGCTCTCCCTGACCTCCACCATCTGTCTCTCCTCTGACTCCCAGGGTCCTCGCTCCACCGTTCCTGAGCTGCCATCACCTGGCTGCACCTGCTTAGCAGCCAAGCTCGTGAGGTCTCCAATTTCATAAGCACCCTTGCTTTTTTATTATGTATTTTGAGACACGGTATCCCTAAATAACTAACGGGCTAGAATTTGTGATCTTCCTGATTCAGCCTCCCAAGTAGCTGGGATTCCAAATGGGTGCCTTCTTTCTTTTTTTTGAGTGGGAAACTTTCTATGTGTGACATAGAGGTTTGCTATGTACACCAGTCCAGCCTTGAATTTTATTTATTTATGTATTTAGTACAGGGTCCACAGGGTCTCACTACACACATTGGACTCACAGTGGTCCTTCCTGTTTTTCAGCTTCCCAGGCAATGGGATTGCAGGCTTGTGCCATGATACCCACTCTCAATTTCTGAGTCAGCATGCCCTGGGGGGCGGGGCTGGCAGGCTGGAGGGTGGAGCCCCCACCCCACCCCTCTACCCCCCTCCACCCCTGCATCTGCCTAAGCAGGGGCTTTAATCCCCTGAGCTATCTGGCCCACCCTCAGCCTTGAATTTTTGGTCTCAGTCTCTTATGTGCTTTAGTTCCAGCCTGCCCACTGCGTCCAGTTTGTACAATTCTTTTTTGACAATGTATCTGGTTCAGGGTATCACTATGCAGCTTGGACTCCCAGTGATCCTCCTGTTTCTGGCCTCCCCAGCACAGGGATTACAGGAGTGTACCACCCTGGGTCTCCTTTGCCCAGGGGCAGGGCTGGCATGGCATGTGGTGCTAGGGGTCTAACCTCGGGTCCTGAGCTTGCCTAAGCGGGTGCTTAGTCCACTGAACTATCTTGCTGGTCCTGTATAGTGTTTTTAAAGGCAGAAAGACAGTGCAGAGATAGAGCATGTACCTGGTGAGTACTAATTCCTAGGTCCAATTCCCAGTAATGCCAAAAAGTAAAAGCATATAATATTCTAAAGAGTTACTTTTAAACTGGGTATGGTGCCCATGCCTGTAAGCCCAGCATTTGTGATGCTGAGGCAGGAAGATCACTTTGAGTTGGAGGCCAGCATGGGCTACATAGTGAGTTCAAGGCCAGCTTGAACTACATAGCAAGACCCTGTCTTAAAAGCAAAACAGCTCAGTGGTATAAGTGCCTGCTGGGCAAGCTCAAGGTATCGTGTGTGATCCCTGGCACTGCAAAAAAGAAAAAAGAAATACACCTCTCAAAAAAATAAATAAATGAAGACAAAACGAGCCACCAGGGTGTTGGACTGTGACTCATCACCTCTTCTCTAACTTCTCCAGAAATATTGGGAAAAGTTGGTGCCATGAGTTTGCATGTAAAAGTTGTTCCTGAGGAAGGCACTGAGTTTTAAGTCTTTTTTCCAAAAAAAACAAACCCTAACCCAGCACACCAGTGTGTGCTTCGAGTCCCAGCTACTCAGAGGCTGAGGCAGGACTGCAAGCTCAGGCTAGCACAACAACAGGAAGACATTGCCTCAAAAGAGAAAATATTTAAAAACTGCAGGTGTTGCTTCGTGATAGAGTGCTCCAGGATTCAATCCCAGTACTTTAAAACTAAATAAATACGTAAAGTCTTATGGATTTTAAGCAGATCCGTTTGCCACCACTAGTCTAGTGCTGGCCCCTCTGACAGTTGGCAATGTTAGATGTCCTAAATGAGGACACTAAGGTGCTTTGCGTTCATTCTACGCACAGCGGGGGCCCAGGCACGGTGGCCGGCCTGGCTCAAGAGAAACACACTTCCAGCTGGGCGTGGTGGAGCAGGCCTGTAATCCCAGCACTCGGGAGGCTGAGGCAGGAGGATTGTTGTGAGTTCGGGACCAGCCTGAGCTACAAAGTGAGCTTAAGGCCAGCCTGAACTGCACAGTGAGACCCTGTCTCAAAAAAGAAAAA